>PVIU01003650.1:114113-140999 GCA_004026605.1 Ondatra zibethicus
TAAAGGCATAATGGCTTTAAAATTTGGGTCTAAGGATATGGTGCTTTGGAAAGGAGGTTCTTCTTTTGTTTTCACAGAGGAAAAGACCCTGTGGATTCCTTCTACACCAATGTGGTTTGATAGACCACGCCCTCCTGAAAGGTCACTGTGAACACCTTCAGAAAATTACTTCACTCAACTGGTGACTGAGATGAACAGGGTATACCATGACAGACCTGATTAACAGCGCCCCCATACAGTAAAAAAAAAGTTTAAAAAAATAACTACGCCCATATTCCCAAATATTGTTTATAAATGTTCTTTAAATTTAAAGGGGGAGATGATATAGATATGGATAATTTACACTGGTATAAATTTTGCCTTATTGATATAAATTTAAGGTCAATCTTGTTATATTTCTGATCTTGATTAAGGTATTGTGATTGTGTAGTTCATTTAAAAATGTAATGTATAATTAGAAAATATAGGTTGTTAATAGATAATCATTGATATAGTCAAGCTTGTAGTCATATTAGTTAGATTTTCTAGATATATAGAGGTATATTTCAGTTAGATAGACATTCTTCATATCTTTCAAAGGCAACAGAATATGGCATTTAAATATTTTAATAACTTAGGACTTTTCATGACAATGAAACACGTCTGCTCCTGGCAGCACCAGCTACTTCAAGAGGAAGATGGGCATCGAAGAGGCTCCTTATGGAGTTTACAAGAAACTCCTTATAGAATTGGGCAAGAAACTGCTCTTGCCTGGACTGTTGCATAAACTAGACACAAAGAAGCCGCAGAGAGAAGACTACTAAACTTGCCTAAAGGTGAGATGATCCTTCAGGGTTCCTGCTTCATGAAAGAGTCTACGAGACATTCTGCAGGACACAGAAGAAAGTGACTGAACTGTCTTTGAATTTTCCTGCTTCATGGAAAAGTCTGCTAGATACTATGGGCCTGTAGGCTGAAGATGGATGCCCCAACGGTACAAAGGAACTTTTGGTGACTGTACAGGTAGCGAGATGTCTCTGTCATTTTTAGAGTTTAGAAGTTACTTATTACTTGTTTACTTAAGTAATATTATATCCTTCTGGAGTCTTTGATGGAGTTGAAGAATGGATAGTTATAGTTTTCCTTTGTCATGATAAAAGATAAAATAGGTTGTAACTGTAATTCTTGCTTGATAAATTTTGTTATGTAATTTTACTATGTTAAAGCCTTTTTTGTTTAAACAGAAAAAGGGGAAATGGTGTAGGAGGGTCCTTCTGTATTAGGGTTGCTTTTATTGGTTAATAAAGAATCTGCCTTGGCCTTCTGATAGGGCAGGACTTAGATAGACAGGATAAAGAGAAGAGAATGCTGGGAAGGGGACAGAGCCAGAGAGAGCCGCCCGCCATGAAGCCTGCCAGGTCACACATGCTGAATCTTTCCGGGTAAGCCACGACTCGTGGTAACACATAGATTATTAGAAATGGGTTAAACAAATATGTGAGAGTTAGCCAATAAGAGGCTAGAGCTAATGGGCCAGGCAGTATTTCAATGAATACAGTTTCCGTGTAATTATTTCGAGTACGCACTGGGAGCCAGGCGGGACAGAACAAGGGGCCCGGCGCCAGGAACACAGCCCGAGCCCCTCATTGCAACAGGATTACTGGGGAATAATGGGCTTATTGGAAGAGTTATGAGCATCATGGGTATATAGACCAAGGGGCAGCAGTAGGGCTCCAAGGAGAGTTCAGGCCTCAGTTCCAGCATCAGGCAGCATGGTGGGGTCTCTGAAGAGAACAAGAATCTATGTGGTAGAGGATGGGGAAAGTTCTCAGCAAGAGCCTGCAGCCAGGATCTCTGATTCCCAAGCAGGAGTCTAGGAAGGGCGTGGGGAGGAGGATGTGCAACACCTATAGTGCCAAAGCCAATGCTTCCGTTGATGTTAACTGGTGCTGGGACTGCGTGTTAGCTAAGGGCTCACAGGTGATAAGGAGCCTGTCAATCTGTACCCGTGGCTATGGAGTGAAGGCTGCTGCAAGCGCTGTGGCCTGAATAGAGGCTGGATTCCAACACGACACTCTTAGAGAAGCCCGCCAGAAAGCACGGTACAGAGAAGTTAAAGGTTCAGATTCGGGGGCACAAGCCATACGTGTACGCCTTTGGTGTCTGTTCTTATCAAGCACGCCGTAGGCAGCTCACAATATGAACAGAATTTTAACAGGAGTGAAGAAAAGAAAGAAGGAAAGACTTAGAAGTATTTGCCAAATCCCAGAGCAAAATAATTTTGTGTGGTAGTGCTGTAAAGCAGATTCTCAGCTTCCAGTATACCGGGCCGGTAGTCTAATCCTAGCTGCACATTTGTGTTCTTTTTGTCGGGCACGGAATATGTGCCTCAAACTCAGCTTTATTTCTTGACAGATCCACAATTCTACCCAGTAATGTGCTCAGGGACTGAACTCTGAGGTCCACTGGAGCCATAAGTGTCTGCTTGTTTCCCTTGAGCTAAAGTGGAGCATGGAGTAAGATTATTAGATTAGGATGAAAGGAATACACACCCTACAGACGGCATATCCCTTAGCATATCCCAACATTGCCAAGAAACCTTTGACTCAGATTATATTAGCCAACACTACTTTAATATATTTAGCAATCAATATACTTCATAAACAATGTTTTTCCAGTAACATATATTTTATAAATCACCTAATTCCAAATATCAGTGTTCCCAAAGCTTAAAAAAAAAAGTATCAAATACAAACAGACATGTGTCACAAAATTAACCCTGGAAGAAATTCCAAGCCATGTCATTATCTTGGCAGCTACTCATAGAGCCCCATGCATTGGCTTGAGTTTTGTCTTGGGGACCAGGAAGTCGCCTGGAACTGAATTGATGACTCATTCTTGCTTTCTTTATTCTGATCCTAAGTTGTGAAGATGGCTTCTTATAAACCTTGGTCATCATATTTATTCTTGCTGAATTTAATGCCTGCAGTTCTGTTTATTCATAGTGAACTACTAGTATAAGTTTTATGTGAGTTCAACAATAACATAATGTTTGAAGGTTTTCTCTTGCAAGTGAATATGGCTACCAAGATAACCACATCTTCATTAAGAATCTTTTGTATGGTTAATCTTGAAAATGATTGTGGTTATATTCATTAAAATTTTATTTAATTATAACATTATATTTTTATGGTGAAATGACAGGACCGCTGTGATTTCTTTTCATAAAATGTAGGAAATAAAAGATACAAACCATTAGTGATCAATATCAAGTTCAGTGACGATCCTATAAGGACTGTTTCAGATACGTCTGCATATGTTTCAAATGCTGAAGAACATGAAATAGTAATGAAAACTATTTCTGCTCCTCACCCTAAATAGTAAAAGACAGGTTACCATTTTTGGGTACAAGCTTTCTCTCCAAAGAAACACCAAATGCAGCTTTCAGTACGTCTTCTATTTCTTCCTCATTTACCTTCTCAAACTCCACCAGATCCACATTGTCCTTATAGCTGAATTTCCTACTTGCAAAGGTAGAGCCTATTAAACAACAAACACCTTCTGAGGTCTGCAAAGAACAAAATGAAGTGTTTACAAATACAGATGCTGGCGACGTCTGAAGGTAGGTATTTACATATTCAAAGTCTGCAATAGTGCGCGGTTCCAGAGTGAAAGAGTAGACTTTCCGATATTCGCTCTTCTCAAGGAGGTCTGAGTTAACAAACTCTTGGTTTGGGACATACTGCTCTCTTCTGATTTGGTCCATGTACCAAGTTCCATTCTCTTCTGTCAAACGGAAGATGGCAGGCACCTGAGGCTGATCCTTCCCTGATGCTAATTCCAGAGGCTCCCACATCTGGCAGGAGCCTCCAAAGGCCGCATCAACAATGTAGTTCCTGTCACCGATGGTCACCTGGACTAGGAGGTGAATCATTTCTCTGCTGTATTTACTGACTGGAACTATGTAAACGTATCCTCCCAACATCGCGGTTTCAAAGCCCATTTTGGTCAGAGCCCAGTACAGGAGATGATTAACCTGGAGACACCACCCGCCCCGCTTCCTCCTCACTATGTGGTCAAATGTGGTCTCTAAGTCCAAACCCATGGCTTCTCCACAATGCATGTTAAGATTCTCAAAAGGAACTGTTCGCATCTGGTGCTGAAGAACTTCAGTTAGTGTGTCCAAGTCCAATTTATGTTCTAAGTTCTTATAACCAATCCTTTCAAAATATGCTGTGATGTCCATGGTCCCCTAAGGTAAACAACATGAAACCAAACAAACATTACGGCAGTTCCTTGTGAATGTCCTAGAGTCAGCTAACCGGAGCTAGAACGTACTATCAATATGCATATATGAACAATGCCTACACATCGACAATCACCTTGCTTCTACTGCATGACTGGCTTTTATCTGCAGGTAATTAAATATTCCCAGTGACCCTTGAAGGAGAGCTCCTCCATTTATTGTATTTTCAAGATTTTGAAGTTAGAAAGTCAGATTAAATGAGCAGTCAAAAGACTAACAGCTTAGGTGTGGTCTCCTTGGTATGGTAGACATTGCTGCTGGCACCCTGTAAGATAAACTTCTAAACAGTTATTCACTGGGGTGGTTTGAAAGAAAATTACCCCCACATGGAGTGGTAATATCAAGAAGTGTGGCCTTGTCAGTGGAAGTATGTCACTGTGGGGGCAGGCTTTGAGATCTTTTTCTCAAGCTTCCTTCCGCCTGACAGTCAGTTGACTTGCTGCTGCCTTCTGGTCAAGATGTAGCCAGCACCACATCTGTCTGCACGCTGCCATGCTCCCTATCATGATGATAATGGACTGAACCTCTGGAACTGTAAGATACCATCTCAGTGAAATGTCTTCTTTGTAAGAGTTGCTATGGTCATGGTGTCTCTTCACAGCAATAAAAATCTTAACTAGGACATTCATGAAAATGGAGAATGTGTGCAGTAGAGAACACAGTGGCCATGCCAAGTGATCCACTCCACCACTCCATTTAACTGAATGTTATGCACAAAGCTACCTACTCAAAGATTTGCACTGATGGACCAACTCACTCCTTCATTCAACAAATGATTTACTGAACACCCTTGAGCTGCCCACTATTGATCTAGTGTTTCCTTGCCCTCTAAAACTTTGCATTTTAGTGGGCATTAAAATAATATACATAAAGTGAACTGAGTAAATTTTTTCTGTTTTGGTTTTTTCGAGACAGGGTTTCTCTGTAGCTTTGGAGCCTGTCCTGAAACTACCTCTTGTAGATCAGGCCGGCCTTGAACTCAGAGATCTGCCCGCCTCTGCCTCCCGAGTGCTGGGATTAAAGGCGTGCGCCACCACTGCCCATCTGAATAAATTTACTTTTATAAAACAATGTGGTAACTGTCCACAGGATAACTAAAATAAGAAAGAGGTACAGGGAAAGTTTTGCTCTGAAATAATGTGGACAAAGCAAGCCTCACTCACACTTGAAGGATGCTACACAAAGAGACCGTGGATATGTGTGCAGAAGGTGGTTCCTAGCAGAAGGAATAGAGTCTTTGGTGACTGTGGCGGATGGGTGAGAAGAGTGGACTGAGATGAGCTCTCGCTCTTATCAATGACTTTATGGCTAGTGGGGGCACGGTGAGCGCTGCTGACAATGAGATGGGAGTGTAAATGACAGAGGAGGGTTATATTGGATGCCCTCAAAATCAGTTTCTGAACCACTATCAATGATCAAATTCAGTCAGTAGTGTGAATTCAAAACAATTACACTCTAGAACCAATGTCTGACTCATGACATACGCATCAAATGCACCAGTGAGATGTTAGTGAGAGACTTATGTTCTGTAGCATAGCAGGGCAAAATCTACTGAAATGATGGGGAAAAGGCAACAGCAACAAAGACTGTGGAAGGGAAATGAAGAAGTAAGTGCTAATGCTATTAGCTGTCAGGTGACATGAACTCCCCACTAACCCACTTCCACCAGTCTGTTCAGAAAGGGTTGGTAACCTGCCACCCAAGAGCCTTAATTTGATGAGACTCTGAGTATGATCGAAGAACACAGGTCCTGACTGAAACCTTTTGCAATGTAGTATCCTCAGGAAGGACACGGTACACAGGGCCTGGACCTCAGTCAACGGTGATCACTGAAACCTTTATCTGTCACGTGGTCACAGTATTTCCCTTTGTCATGCAGCTACCCTTCCATACTCCCAGGTTCACACCTTCTCTCCCTAGTTTTACCATCACCTTCTTTGGCATTTAGACAACCTCTAAAATCTATTATTCAGGCCTAGAAAGAACAAGTGGTGTTTGTCAGAACATCCTAAACTCTCCCTGGCCCCTATCCCGGAATCTGCACTAAGTATGTTAGGAAGAGAGAGGAAGATTGAACCAAATGGGAAAACGTAGTTAGCCAGCATGCTTCCTACTAGGAAATTATAGTTCTTTATAAGTGCGATCTTTATATTTAAGGCCTTCATCATCTCTATCCCTGTCTACCCCTTCCTTCCCACTTCCCTCTTTCCCCATACATATTCTATGTCATTAACAAAAGTCTCCTTTAAGATAAAATGCCAAACTGTATTGATTGAAGCTCCATCAGAATGAAATTTGCTAGGGACCTTCATACTAGTGACATCTTGTAATCAATCCATACTTTGGATAGCCTGTGCCTAAGCATATTTTAATTAAATATCATTGAAGCTGAGATTTAAAATGAAATGCTGAAAACACTTATAAACTAGTTGCCAAGAAACTCATAAGGGAAACACGGCTGAATTCACATGATGACGTGCAGCATCTCTGTGAAGCGGCCAACTCCTTCCTTTCCACTTCATCATTAACATGAGAAGACTAAAAAGGGGTGAAGGAACACAGTAAGGGAAGCCTGCTGAGAGTTATCAGGCTCCTCATACCTGTCCTGGTTAACTTAATGTAGGCTGATTGTCAGGTTTAACTCAGGCGTCGTAGGATATTTCTTCTTCTTGTGAAAACTGTAGAAAAAATTAAAAATAGCTTCAATACATACATATCATGGTTTCCTTTTAAAAATACCATCTTTTTACTTCTACGTGTCTGTGTGTAACTTCTTGAGCTTATGTGCACCACATGCCCACAGGCAGCTACAGAGACAAAAAGAGGGCATCAAATCCCCTGGTTGTGAGCCACCTGATGTGGGTGCTGGGAACTGAACCCAGGTTCTCTGCAAGAATACTGTTATTAATTGCTGAGCCATTTCTCCAGCCCCAACAGAGTTCTCCTTAAGAACAAAATGGTAGTTTAATATGGATCACAAGTTCTGAAAAAAAAATCCCTAAATATTTTGAACAGAGGGAGTGGGCAAAACAGTGAAGTGAGCACCTGACACACAAGGACATTTATCCAAGGGTTACTATGGGAGCTGGTAGCGCCATGGCAGGCTCTAAGTTGGGAGGTCTAGAAGTCACGAGTCATCTACCAGCCAACCAGATGCCCAGTTGCCATGGGACAGCAAGGATACACCAAAACCAGCAAGCAGCCACAGCATCTGACCTTCCCGCAGGAGATGATTATATCTGGAAATACTGGAGCAGGAAAACAAAGTAATATATTCATAGAGGTGGAGAATATAAAAGTAACCACTTACACAGAGAATCTCCACAAAAAAAAGCCTCTTCTCCACTTCATTGTCTTTCCCTTCCTCTGGTGAGACTGAGGAGTCCGAGCCTAGCAACCGTCAGACGTCACACCAGCCGCAGCAGACTTGAGAAGCACACAGAGAGCAGAATTACAAATATATGACCATAATGACAAACAGATGAAAAGACTCTTTGCTACTGGGGGAAGAAGACAAGACAGACACGCAAAGAAAGTTCCGAATCTGGAAAGACAAGCATCAGAACAATTAGAAGAAGAAACGGAACAATAGAAAGAACTTCCTTACAGGTATTTGACCGTACAGAATCTTAATAACCAAAAGTTAAAAATAACCCAATAAAATACTGTGTTTGGGGCCAAGAGATGGTTTAGTCTGTAAAATGCCTGTCACATAAGCATAAGCACGGACCTGAGTGCAAATCCATAGCACTGAGGATGGATCTGTAACCCCAGTTAGTGGGCAGGGTGCGGTAGGGCCTGGAGATAGATGGATTCCTGGTGTTCCCTGGTCAGTCACCCTAAGCAATCAGTGAACTCCAGGTCTAGTGAGAGACCTTGCTCTAAAACAGAGGTCGCCAGTAGCTGAAGAAGACACCTGAGGTCAGTCTCTGGTCTCCACATGCACACAATGAATGCATGCCAAATGAACGCACACTTACGCAAGAGGGTGAGGTAACTTTCTTTAGCAGTTTGGACTTCACCCATGGCTCTATTGCTTTGAATCTGTGGTGGCAAAATGCAACATGGCAAGATCGTGCGGTGCATAAAGTTGCTTAATTTGTTCACTCTGGGAAGCAAAGAAAGAGACAGGAAGAGAGCAACCTCTGATAATCCTCCTCAAAAGTGCACCCTCCATGGCTTGAAAGGTCTGTGACCTTCAAATCAGAGCAGGAGCTGCCATAAAACCTACAGCAATGCCCCACAGTCCTTATTCACACCACAGTGTTCCTCCCTCAGCCCCACAGTCCTTATTCACACCACAGTGTTCTTCCCTCAGCCCCGCAGTCCTTATTCACACCACAGTGTTCTTCCCTCAGCCCCGCAGTCCTTATTCACACCACAGTGTTCTTCCCTCAGCCCCGCAGTCCTTATTCACACCACAGTGTTCTTCCCTCAGCCCCACAGGCTTATGTTCCTCTTAAAACGCGAAATTTATCTACTCCATACCCAAGACCTCTGAAGCTTAGCTGTCCAGTATCACTCAGAAGTCCAAGTCAGAATTCTCCCCTGAGACTCCAGGCTGCTGAGCTGGGAGCCACTGTGTAATCCTAAATGAGTGACATGTTGATAAACAATGATCCGGAGTTAGTGTTCTCTTTCCAAAGGAAGGATATAGGGCAATAATAAGGAACTATAAAACCACAGGAGACCAACATTCCCGTAGAACAGAGAGTAAGCCCTCCGTGAGCAGTCAATCACAAGTGATGACGACTGACTCCTGAGCAGGAAATCCGGTTTTATTAAGACATGCTAGCCTTTAGATAAGCATTTCCTTTCCTGAATGTTAAACACTATGCTGTCTTTTGATTAGAGGACAGAAAGGGCACATTCTGGGAGCACAATGGTTTCCCCACCAATGAGATGCAAAGACCACAAGACCCACCAGGGGTTTTGAAAACTAAGGAATCGCCATGGATTAAGGTGTTGTGACCAGCATTTACACCCCCTTGTCCAGTTTCCCTGCAGTAGTTGATTTGATTCACTATTAAAGTTATTTCAACAGAAAAGCCACATAGTCATGCATAGCTACTTTTTTGGCCATTCGGGGATTTTTTTCTTCAGTCGATCTAACCCTTTGGTTACAGATGACCTTTGTCTCCTGGGCCCTGACCTATAATCTATCCTGTAATATTTTTGGCAAACATTATTTTCATGCAAGTCAGACATTCTTCTTCCAACTCCAGAGCAGCATTGACTCGCAGGTGCTATTAGGACCAAATGTTTCCAGAGGTTTTAAAAAACTAAAGAAATATTACTAGTCAGGACATCTAGGGCAGTCTTCCTGCCTCCTGCTCTCCTTTTACTGGAGTAGTTGATTCTATCTATTAATATTTCAGTCATTCTTTGCAAAGTTACAATAGTGTGCAAAGAATAGGAAAACGAGACAGTTTTACCATGTAGAACCAATTTCAGACAAGGTGCCCTAAAACAGTGGTAACTTTCTCTTACAGTGCATCTCCATATCCAGGATGCAGGCTCCTCAGGCTTGAGAAACCCCACGCCCATGGTCTTACCCTCTGGCCCATGTCAGTTTCTCCTGCAGCAGCTCTGCGGCGGACTGAAGCTTCCTCTCACAGGGATTTTACAGCGCAGCTTCTCTAAGCTCCTGGGTGCCCAGGGCAGCCAAGCTCCCCTCCAGCAGATCTATGAGGAAGTCTGCCAGGCTCTGCTTACATTGATCCTCCCCTTCCACACACTGCCCAACCTCCCAGGACTTCCTTGGAAATCTGAGTTGAAATCTTTATGCCTGTGACTCTGCTACTTTTGTTTTTAAACTTGAGTGTGTGCGTGTGTGTGTGTTTGTGCGCACACGCGCCTGTGGAAGTCAGAGGACAACCTGAGGGAACCGGTTCTTTCCTTTTACCACATGGTTTCTGGGTATGGAACTCAGATCATTAGGCTTGGTGGCAGACACCCCACGCCACCCACTCAGCGATCTTGCTAGCCCACACTCTTAACATTTTTATTTGAAAGACCAGAATCACCTGCAAGACACTAAGGTCTGCCACTGGTGCCCATTAGACCCACGGAGAGACTGAGCTTTTGTTGGCAGCAGTTTAAAAAAGTCATGAGGTAAGCCAAGAAGGTTCCAGAGAAACACAAAGACAGACTGCCTGAGATGTCCTTTCTTATCAAAAGATTCTGCCCTAGAAAATATTAGAGGCAATATTTCATCTTTACAACTTTGAGATTGAAGGGGTGATGATGTAGCTCTTTTCAGATATGCCCCCAAGGTTTCTTTCCTATTGTCCCAATGAACTTTTTATGAGACTCCAGAACTCTACCTCTTATTCATAAAACTTCATATATGCGCCTGTTATGGCTGAATTACAAGTTTTCCACAACTTGCAGTTCTGTTTCTCACTGGGTTCAGGCCCACTGTCTGGCTGCAATCACTCATGACATCTACGCCACTTCCTGTTGTGCTGCCTTGCAATCTCCTCCACCTAGTGAGTAATTCCGTCAGCTCCAAACTCACCCTAACACAAAGCCTCGGGGGATCATCTGACACAGCGTGACATGGGTGGCCTCTAGTCTAATTCCCAGTAGATTCTTCCTTTCTATCTGAAGCCCCAGGAACACATTGCTGCCCACATTTCCATTTGTATTTGGCTCTTCTAAGGCCACAATGGTCACATGTTAAAGTCTGCGTGGAGATCTTGTGGCACGGTCTAGAATGCATCTCCAAATTCCCTGAAACTCTTTGATGAGGCAAATCCAAAGGCCTCTGGAACACACTGATACAGTAGCGGCAGCGAATCCTCAACCCTCAAATTCATTTGCTCTTAGTCAGTTTCATCTCCTGCAACAAAGTATCTGAGGTAAGCAATTAAAAATAAAGGATGCTTTAATTTATATCCTAGTTTTGAGCCGATGGTCCCTTATGTCCACTGTGTTTGGGCCCGACATGAGACAATACTTCATGGAAAGCAGTGTTCAGAGGAACAAGCATTAGGGAAGGAAGTCAGAGAAAGAGGAAGGTGGAGGTTTCAGGATCTTGCTCACACTTGTAAACTGACTGTGAAGTTGCCCACAAGCCTCTACCATCTCCCAGGGGCAGAGCAGGCTTCGGACCACAGATTTAGCACATGCATCTCTGGAAGACCATAGCATCTCATGTCTAAGAGACGCTTTATAGTCACACTGAAGGCCGATAAAAGACAACTCCATACCAGAGCAGAAGAGAAGCAGGAGAGAGAAGACAAGCTCCTTCACACCACGGAGGAGGAGAAAGGAAAAGTGGGCAGAAAGTGTATGTGAGGAGAAACATAGGCATGTCGGAAACGGAAAAGAAAATGGAAGAAGCTGTGCCTGATAAACAAGAAGGACACAACTCTGGAAAAGTGTGGTGCTGCAACACGTTGTCGTTGCATTCATGAAATGCAAAAGGCAAGAGAATCACCTGAGCACACAGCAAAGATAGAAAGCATGTCATAAGAAGGGAATTCTCCGTTCGGCACCAGAATGTTCCACAGGCATGTTTGGAGGGGAAGTAATGAAAACTCCATCTCCAAGGTAGTGAGGGAAACTGCTGTCCTCACACACCACACTGTGAGGACTTCCTGAAGGGGGTGTGGACAGGTGTGCAAAGATCTCAAATCTTACAGAAGTGAGAAGAGCAGTAACTATAAACAATCCCAATGAAGTCCTTCCTCTCCATTGCAGGGAGCACAGCAAAGGCCTGCTGTGAAGCGGTGGTCACCATGCCTGCTGGCAAGCCTCGTTGTCTTTTAAGGAACAGAGAAGTAAAATATTGGGGCAGGAGAGATGGCTAAATGGTAAAGTCCACTGGCTGCTCCTCCAGAGGATCCAGGTTCAGTTCCCAGCACCCACTTAGCCATGTATAATTATCCCTGATTCCAGTTCTATGGTATCTGATACCTTCTTCTGGCCTTAGCAGGTACCAGGCATGTACATGGTGCACAAATATTCATGCAGGAAAAACACCCATCGGCATAAAATAAAACAAAAATGATGGGCTAGCAGTATAGCACAGCTGGTTGAGTGCTTGCCTAGAATGCACGAAGCCCTTGGCTGCATCCCCAGCATGGCAGAAACGAGGTATAGTCTATGCCTGTGATGCCACCACTCACGAAGTAGAGTTAGGAGGATAAGAAATTCAAGTTCAGAGCCAGGGAGTACAAGGCTAGCCTGGTACCTGTGAAACTCACGTCAAAACAAACAAAATCAAAAATGATACCTTAAGACTACAAAAGACCAGAACTAGAAAAATCTGGTCCAGTACTGTCACACTGGAACTATTGAAAGATAAATGTAGGGATATTCAAATTAAATAGCTCATTTGAGCAGATAGCAATCGAAAAAGCAAGCCAGAAGCATTAGATCCCATGCAGTTCTAGAAAAGCCAAAAAAAAAAAAAAAAAAGCAAAGGAAATACCCTCGGTTAACTAAAGAAGATGGTCCATAGGCTCCAAAGCTTCCGAATGGAACCTCGAGAAGCATGCGCTCTGGTGGCTTCTCAAAAGTCACACAACAGAACTTACCTGATCAAACCACTGCAGCCCAGGCTAAAGAGTGATTAGCTATAATGAAACAGGGCGGGCTGGGGCTGTTAAAAAGTTGGCGAGTACACTCCTTGCCCAAAGCAATCACAAAACACTTAGAAAGCACACAGCCCGACTCACATGAAACCACTCAGAACTGACGGCCTCCAGGTCGGGCACAGACAGTAAGCAATCAAGCATGTCGAGCCCAAGCTCTGAAGGCACCGGAGATCGGGCAGAATTCTGGGTGGAGTCCTTCTTTGGACTGATAGGGGGTGAAGTGGGGAGGAACTTAGAGAAAGAAAACAGTAGCTCAGAAGAGGCCCAGGAAGCTTGCTCTGGGGGTCACCTGGCCCATGGGGCAGAAGCAGTTCAGAGCAGAGTTCATGGACCCCTTCTTCTTGGGGCTCTGTGCCATGGAAGGTTCCTTGCTGCTACAGAATTCTGGACTGTGTTCAGGGCTGGCTTCATAGTCTGACTGAAAACAAAATTGATAGTTTGTCCTTGATGGCTCCTGAAGGCCCTTTCCACTGTTTCCAGCATGCTAGAACTCCGCTGGACCACACGGATGCACAACCTAACGAGGCTGGACATTTAGGGCCTTTGGGAGAGTTTTCCTCAGCTACCGCAGACTGAGTCTTATAAGGTGTTATCAGTTTGCTCCCTGCACGGCCAACTGCGCCCTTTGGGACTGAGGGAAATACAATTGTAACAGCTCTCTGTGAAAATACCTACTTAACCCTGACAATCAACCTTTTAAGCAAGCACCCTCATTTTACTGTTAGGAAATAGAGTTTTAGACAATCTAAAAGAGTTATTCAAATTTTCACTGGTAGAATGTATCCTGACGGTGACTGTCACCCAGACGATTTGAGCCAAGCATCCCTCATACAAGTGGTGCTCACCCTTCGCAATGCTGCGACTCTCTAAGTTCCTCATGCTGTGGTGACCCCAACTGTAAAATTATTTTCGATGCTACTTCATAACTGTAATTTGCTACTATTATTTGTCGTAATGCAAATATCTGATATGCGACCCAAAGAGGTCTCAACCCATGTGAGTACCACTGCCTTATACCACCCATGCTCCGTGAGTTTCCAAGTATGAACCACAAAACTTTCTGAACAACTTTAGAACTTGCCGTTCAGGCCTGGGTAGACTTCGGCTTCCTGGTCTTCCTATGAAACACGTGACGCCAGGCTTTCCGAAGTGCTCTGCAGGTGGCCAGGCAGCCGGGCAGCTCAGCTCACGGGGTACACAGGGCCTGTCACCAGGAAGCGGTGGCCGGCTGTCCACGCCTAGAGAGGGAGTGCTCATTGGCTGTCCAACTGCCCTGCCCCCAAGGCTGCTCTCTGGGAACTGTAGTTTAGGGGCTCCTGGGTTTCCTTTTCTGAGAGTGTACACGCCTCAGGTTGTGTGGTTCCTGCCCCGCTGCGAGCCTGAGATCAGAAGATTCCTGGGTTACGCGGAAGGTCAGAGCATGGGTAGGGTCCCGGCAAAGCAGATCCAGGACCTAGAGAGGCAGGAGACGCTGGCGTATTTTATTCCCACTACCAGCTATGATAGTCTTATTTTTCCAGTTTTCATCTTTTCTTCCCAATCCCGAACTCACTCTCATTTACATCTCTACCCAAAGGCACCAGGCAATGTCAGAAATATACCTATGGGTGTGGCGTCAGTGCCACTTCGCTCCACTCGTATTTTCAAATTACAGTAAAGGCATTTAGTCTACAATTCTTGATGTTTCTTATATAACATAGATGGAAATGTCTATGTTTTAAATAAATAAATTTATGTATCCTAAATATATAATATACATATTATATTTCTGTAAGGTATAAATGCAACGTATACCTACACTGTATTTATATATAATTTATATTAGCATACCAAAAATTAGTTTAATTAAGGCATTTTTTAAACAAAATTTGTTTTTATTGCTTCTCTTCACTGTTCTTTCCCCTTTCTCTCCTTCCTTGTGCCTCCCACACCCAGCAGCTTCCTTTTCACCTTCAGATAACAGAGGATCTTTCCCTCCTTTCCTCCCTTCTCAATACCTTGTCCCCTTCTCAGTCCCCTATATAATTTCATAATCTATACTCACTGTTACATCTCCTTATTTAAATACATATAGTCGTTAAAAGTTAGGATCTGCATATGAAAGAAAGCTTGGAATTTTTATCTTTCTGAGATTGAATTACCTCACTTAATATAATGCTTTCTATTTGTACTTATTTCTCTACAAATGATTCATAATTCTGTTTTCTTTGTATAATTCCATTGTGTATATATGCCACATTTCATTATCTGTTCCTCTGCTGATGGACATCCAGGCTAATTCTATTTCCTTGCTATTGTGAATACAGAATTAATAAGTAATATGTGCAAATATCTCTGTGGTAAGATATAGAGTCCCATATGTACACGCTCAAACCTGGTAGAGCTGGTCATGTGACAGCACTCTCTTTAGCCTTTTGCGGAAGCTCCATACTCGTTTCTGTGGTGGTGGCACCAGTTTCTGTCTCCACCAGCAGTGGGTAAGTGCTGTGTTGCTGCTCCTGGCGTCAAATGTCCTGGGCATTCTTATCATTTCCTGGTGAATAACTTGGAACTCTCTTGCCTGGCTAGGTGTAGCGCGCGCGTGCGCGCACACACACACACACACACACACACACACACACACACACACACGCACACACGCACGCACACACGCACACATGCTCCTGGTGCAGCAGCACACCCAAGAATGAAATGAGCTGGAGGATGCACATTGGCATTTCCTTTCTGTTCACTTGGGGACATGCTAAGACTTGCACAGCACTTTCTCTTGGTGTTGTTCAGAGTGATTTTTGCCTCCTTTGTCAACAGATGACCTCCAACAATGCACCCCTCTGTAGCATTAGTGATACTGACTGGTCTCCGTGTCTCCTCCTCCACTAGTGCTTCCTTAAATCAATTTCAAAATAAGTTGCATATTGCAAATTGTTCTCTGAGGGTGTGGCTTTATAGGGACTAAACTTTAGACTGTGTGTTTATCTTTCCAATTAAGGAAGCTTGGGTTGTGTCCCTCCTCTACCTTTTGCAAACACCAGTGTGATGAACATGCTCTTATACACCCCTGGAAGTAAGCACAGGAACATCTCTAGGATGTACAATTAGAATACCATCTACGGGAGGACAGAACATAGTTCAGCCACCAATACCTTATTTCTACCTTGTGTAGAACAAGTCCTATTTAAGCCATGTTTTAATTAACAGTTTTGATTAATTAGGAATCTACAAATGTCTGCCAGCAGTATATATATAGATAGATAGATAGATAAGGTAGTGATATTTTACTTTCACTTCTTTGAAAGCTAGTGAATCTGCACTGATTACTAATAACCAATCTCATTTCCATGGTGTGTGTGTGTGTGTGTGTGTGTGTGTGTGTGTGTGTGTGTGTGTGTGGTTTAGATAGAGTCATACTGTAAAGCTCAGGCTGGCCCTGAGATTCAGTACTTTTGCCCTCTCCCACAGTATATTGGGATCACAGGCTTACACCACTGTGCTCAGCTTTTATTTCCTTGCGTGAGCTAAGTGGCCCAGTTTGGCTACTTTCTGAAAATTACTCCAGACGCATCATTGATGGGGGATGAATTAATTAACAAGCACATCTAGCCATAACGTCTTTTCCTAGTGTAGAGGCAGGGTGGCAGGGCTAAAATGTTCTGAAATTTATGATTCGGATCTGGTCCCCTTTTGACCAAGCATTCAAGGTTATTTGATGAACATGTTTCAGTTGTCACTTCCTTGGGTCTAGATAGAAATATGATGCTTACATTTTATCAACTTAATCTGACATTAATGCATTTTAAATTTTGAATTTGCATCTCTAGTTCTTATCAAAGTGAATGGGCCCTTCTAGAGATGATCGGCAAAAACTGTTAGGAAATAGGAAGATGGTCCGCTCAGGACTGTAATTAGGGCAGAGTTAGATCTTAGTGAAGGATCTTGGTGGCTATGTAAGGAATACGTAGACTGGAGGGCTGGGCTGTATCTGGGTCTGAGCCCTAAGCTATCTAGTAGACTGTTCATTTCAACTCCCCAGCCTGTCTTGAGTGCTTCGGTGATTTGGGTGTAGATATGAAGCAGAGCTGCCACTCACATCCTCCTCACCCCAGAAGTGGGTTAGGGATGATAGCAGGGAGCTACTGGGCCTGCTGCGCTCCCTTAATCCCAGTGTAAGGGAGGACTGTGAATGCAAAACCTTCCAGATATATAGCCTGGGCTCTACAGCAAGACCCTGTGTCAAGAAGCAACAACAACAAATACATGAAAAATTAGAAGGATGCCATGTTCAGCTTAAGGAAGGAAGGAAGAAAACACAAAGTCTTCGACTTAGTCTACTTTCAATTCTAGTATGCGCTGACCCATTTTCATAGTAAAGTTCTAAAGTTAGGTAGCTATGTTTCATTGTCTCATTTCTAACTAGCATAATCCTTTTCCTTTTTAAATGGGGGGACATGTGAGAACACTGGCGCTATGTTAACGACTTCTTATTCAAGACATGTAAGTTAACATTTGCCTCTCAGGAGAAGTGCTTTCCATTCCGGTGGGTGGCTAATGTTGTTCTTCTCTCCTCAAGGAAAATACTGAGTAAACAAAGTCAGCCACTCTCTGAGAGCCATCAGTGAGCTGAGAAATGGCCATCTCAAAAAATGGATGGAGATAGATGATGAATGCACCTTATTCTCCAACCTGTGGTTAAAAATTCATGATTTGAACACTGCTGATGATTCCACTATTAAGGCTCTTAAATGTTGTTGCCTGGTGAGTCGCTAAAGGCTCAGTGTAGGTAATCTTCAGAATTAAAAACTTTTGGGCAACCAGTCTGTGTGTGAGGGATCTCAATACCTCCGTGTTTCCTTTCATGTTCTCATTCTGAAGACTACAATCTCCTTGGGGGTTTCTGTCAGTAGAAGGAGAAAAACACTCCCACTCCTCTCTGGTACAATATAGCTCAGACTGGCCTTGAGGTCATGCTCTTTACATCGCTTCCCAGGTGCCGGGATTGTAGGTGAGCCACACAGGCTGGCGCTCAGCCATCCTGAGGTACAGCAGGAGCATTCGGTTCTCCGTTCTCCTCGAAGGAAATTTCAAGAACCTAACTGAAGGGAGAGAAAGGAAATGTCCACTTCCAGTCCTGCAGCATTTCCGCCTCATCCCAAGGGGAAAAGGCTGGGAAACACTTCTGAACATTGTATCTGAGGGTGAGGAATGACTGTCATCAATCATAATGCTGTGGAATGCCCTCCTTCTAGCCACGCTTGCCACTACATCAGCACAGCAGTAAGCATAGCAGGAATCCTAGACATGAAGCTAAGAGCCTATAGCTACAGTATTTCTAAGCAGCACACAACGCTGAGTTTGTAAGAAAAGACATGCCAATACACAAAGAAAAACAAGTCTAAAGAAAGAAAGGAAACATTAGAGGTTAGCTCAAATAAGGTAGAGATTGTGGAGTTAACAGACAAGGAATTCAGAATAACTAAAATGAGTTACATTGATGGGAGAGGATAGGACAATATGATAGAGTAGGCCTCTCCAGTCATCCATATCCCTCAGAAACACCAAGTTGGCCATATACTCATGTGAAACTGCCTTCACAAGAGTGCCTGAAACCAGGTGAGAGAATGCAGCCCCTGGTTCTGACATAACAGTAATAAAAGATGCCCTAAAGAAGCAGGAAGGGTTATTATCTGTATTAACCGCCAGCCAGCATCTTCAGCTGTAAGCAATAGCGCTTGAAGCAAGAGGTCTCTGCCTTAGGTGAGTTAGTAATGAACTACTTTCAAGTTGGAATTCAGTATTAGGCTAGTGTTGGGCATAGCCCTAGAGTCCCTACCCAGAAATAATGTATAAGGGTTGTGTTCTCTGCCTTGCCATAGAGCCAGAAAGAAACTCATAACCTTAGCTAGCAAGATACTACTTCTTGGTACCAAATATCTGTGGTTACTCAACTCTGTCACTAAACAGACTATAAAATCTACTTTAAATACTTAATCACTTCTTTCTAACACAGGATAAAGGGCCAAACCTTTATTACACAAGTCTGGGGATTATTCTAGGCCTGAGCTGTCACATATGTCAAGAAACATTAAGAATTTTCAAGGAATTATGACATCACTTAACAGACAAAATAAGGTACCAGAAACCAACCACAAAATCAATGATTATGTGTGCTGTCTTGGTCAGATAATGCAAAGTAGTTGCTTTTAATGACACTCAAAGAATTTCAGGAAAACATAGAGAAATAGCTCATCAACTAATCAGATAAACTTAATGGTGAGACAAATTGTTTTTAAAAATCAAACAGAAATACTATAGCTGAAAAGTACAATAAACAAAATATTTGCTAGAAACCATCAATAGAAATTCCAAAGAATCTCAAAGGCAGGTTATTTACAAAGAACCAGAGGAAGAAGAAAGAAAGAGAAAGAAAGGAAGAAAGAAAGAAAGAAAGAAAGAAAGAAAGAAAGAAAGAAAGAAAGAAAGAAAGAAAGGAAGGAGGGAGGGAGGGAGGAAAGAAGGAAGGAAGGAAGGAAGGAAGGATGATAAACTAAGGAGAGTAAAGAAAGCTCCCAGAAACTTGAGGCTGGGATTACAAGAGCAAATAGTCAGATTATTGGAGTTCAAGAGATCCTTGTGAGTGCAAAGAGGTAGGAATAGTATCCAAAGAAATAGCGCCAACAACTTTCAAAACATAGAAATGATAAAACATATTCAGGTACAAGATGGGTTAAGGGTCACTTGAGAGATTGAACTCTATCAAATCTACTCAAAGACAGACAGCAAGTATAAAACAGAGAATTCTAAAAGCAAGTAGAGTATATGTGGTCCCCAGTTTCACGGATAGAAAACTTATCAGAAGAAAGAATATAGGTCAAGGGAACTCAGATATGATATAGCTGAATGACTGTCACCCTGGATAGCCAAGAGACTTAAGTCTATTGTCCCTTCTCTTGGCAGCACATCAAAAATAAAGTTCTTCCTAGTGAGGATTAGGGCAGGAAAAATGGCACAGGCTGTAACTTGGCATTCAGTGATGAGTTAAAGCCTAACCCTGGACAGTTCTGAATAGTCACCCCAGGACAGAGCTCAGAGGCAAACTCTTCAGACTCGTACTGGTCCAGGGGGAAGTCAAAGTCTTTGTCAACTATAATTCTATTTCAAATGGCATCATTGTGGCTGATTGTAGCTTTAATTGTCCATGAGTGTGCAGCCCAAGTTGGCAGCCCATGATAATGTGCACTTTGGTCATGCTCCTTTGTTGCACGGACCTCAGCAGGTTGTGTGCTCTGGGAGTGGCGCATCATTGCAAAGGTAGTAACCACAAGCATAACCATCCCATTCTTTCTTTGCCCCCAGTGACTCAGCACATATAGAAAGTTGCTGTCTACCTGGGGGAAAGGGAGGCGTCTCCTTGCATGAGATCCTGAAGAATTTCCTTCCATGGCGAGTCCCAAGGCCAGGCAGAATTCCGCAAAACCTGAATATAGACTCGTGTCTATGGAAGAGGAAAAAGGTGATTCATAACACCAAATTTACTTCACTATCCAGTATAATAAAACTCGAAAAAAAAAAAAGCTAAAGGGAAGTATCTTAGAGAACACGAGGAAAGACACGATAATATGTCTCAGCTCTCTGTGCACGGCTGTCAGCAGAAGTCTTCCTGGCAGGCCAGAGAACTGAAGAGAATAAACTCGAAGGCAAAAACACTGTATCAACTGAAGCTTTGCTTTCAGAATGAAGAAGATAAATGCATTCCAGACAAATAATAGCTATGAGACTTGAAACTACCAAAGGATCTTAGAAAAAAATTGCTAAAATTCTTCAAACTGAAATAAGAGAGAATAATGAATAAGAAAAGGTTATCAGAGGCTTACATTCCTCAGAAAGAACATACAGATTTGAATGTTTTAATATTTTAACCACAGTGTGCTTTAAACATATTTACTATGAAGATTAAAAACAAAACCACTAAATTAAGTATAATAATACCTTAGGAGATAAGCAATGTAGAAAGATGTAAAGCGGGGCTTCAAAAATTCACAATGTGGGACTGGAGATGCAGCTAAGAGCACTGGTTGGCACCTCTTATGATCCACATTAACACTGCACCCCCCACCCCCCCACCCCCCACACACAACATAAAACAATTTTAATTGAAAAATTTACCCCACATCATGGAAGCTTCTCAATGCAGTAGACAGAGGCCATTACAGAACCAACAAAAGGTAGAACCAACAAAAATGCCGCGTTGAGCCCAGGCCCAATGAACACATCTACAAAACACTCCCACACCTAAGGCTCAGAGAACATTATGGAAGAAGGGGCCAAAAGATCGTAAGAGCCAGAGGACTGGGGAGTTTGCTGTGAGATTGTATTGTAGGAATGTCAGGAGCTTCACCCGTGAAATCACACCACCATGACTGCCTAACCAAGATCTGAACAAGCACAGCATCAACAGACATGGCAAGGAGTGGACAGGGAAAACCCAGAAAATCTCAACCCTGCACAAAGAGCTACAGGGACTTTGGAACACAGGCAAGAAAGGAACGCTGGAAGTGGGAAAAATAGCCTTCTCCAGAGAGGAGCACACCAATGTATTTAGTTACAGGTTGTGTTTGTGTGTGCGTGTACGTGTGTGTGTGTGTGTATGTGTGTGTGTGTGTGTGTGTGTGTGTGTGTGTGTGTGTGTGTGTGTGTGTGTGTGTGTGTGTAAAACAGGCCAGGCATTTGAACAAGAACGAGGAGGAAAGGAGGGTTTGGAGGGAGGACAGGGAAGGGGGAAGGGAGAAATGATGCAACTCTATTATAATCTCAAAAACATTGAAAACGTGGTGAGGGGTGGATCAGAAGTGGAGGATTTTTCTGTCAGTACTTTCTTTATTTTTGGTTTTAGTTGCAATCTTTACAACCAATGTCAATCATTTCCAAAATCTTTGTTTTAAAAAAATCTCCTGGTAACAAAAGTGTCCAAGTTTATAATGTGAATATTAAAAAAATGCAGGAGTAAAATAGACTTCTAAAGAAAATCTTACCACAGAGGAGACCGTGCACAGGAAGAGAAAGGAGGCATCCATAGTAAAAGCTGAAAACAGGAAACAAGTAATCCAACCTTCCCTAATTACCCTGAAAGTAAACAGATGAAATGCTTCTGTTATATAGCATATTGTGCCTGGCTAGATAGAATGACCTGACCTCTTGTATGCTGCTTATGTGACTCTCACATCACCTCTACAGACAGAGAAAGTGAAGCAATGGAGTAAGCTGCTCTACTGGTGCTCACAATGAAGCAAGGTTAACCATCCTTACATCACATAAAATAATGTTAAATGAAAGGCAATGAAAGGGGCAAGGAAGGTTGCTATGTGATAAAGCTGCCAGTTCAACAAAAGTATATAACAATCATAAACATATGTTCGTTCACCCAGTGTCACAGCCCCTAAACTCATAAAGGAAATAGTGCAGTTGGTGGAATTTGCCCTCTGTTTCTATTGGTTCGCTTACGCCTTCTATAGTGTCTGTTAGGCCAATTTAACCTGAACTTAGCTTGTTTATTGGCTATCTGTGTATATGGCCTGATCCATGTACAGTGTGTCTTGTTGAAGCTCTATAACATCATTGCTTTCTAACTTTATTTGTTAACTTTGGAACTTTTACCATTTGGTTGAATTGGTGTTTAGGTGTTTCAATACTGGATACCACATATTTTTGATTGCTATAATTTCCTGATAGGTCTATCCCATGTATCATTTTATAATGTCATTTTTCTATTTTTATAGTTTTAAGAGTATTTTATTTGGTATAAAAGTAATTACCCCCGACCTCTTTTAGTTCATTGACATGAGGAATATTTTCCCATCCCTTTATTTGCAATGTGTCATTAGATGTGAAGCTAATCTCAGTCGGGTGCTGGTCACGGACACTCTTAATCCCAGCTCTTGGGAAGCAGAGACAGGCAGATCTCTGTAAGTTTGAGTACAGGCACCAAAGAAACACTAGAAACCCTTTCTTGAAAAAACAAACAACAAAAAAATGAAGCTAGTCTCTTCATAGGCAGCATGTACTGTATTTGAGTTGTTTTCAAATTATTTTCTGCTACTTGATGTCTTTTTATTCATCATGCCGGAGTTCATGCTTCAGTCTTGTTCATGCTATGAGCACTTTATCATGGAGCTATATTCCTAAGCCCATTTCATGCCTTTGCCTTGGGAATAATCCATTTCTTCAAGGTAATTATTATTACAGGACTTGACACTAGCTTTTTAATAACTGTTGGTTAGTATGCACACTATCAATTTTTTCCTTTATTGATATCTTTATGGTTTGATAAGTTTCTGAATGTGTGATATGCTTTGAATCCATTCCTTTTATCAACTGTGTCTACCACTGGTTTTGTTTTGTGATCCAATCAAATGCCCCTAAGACATACTATTTTACTGGCTATGTTAAGCTAATAGCAACTTGGCTTTGATCCTTTGCATTAACTCCACACTGTCAAAACCGTGATCTTGTTTTTGATGGCAAAATTTACATTTTTTTCATATTCTTTTATTTTTCATTCAAAAATTTGCACTACCTCCCATTCTCCCAGTCCCCTCCTGCTCTCCCACTACCCCTCCTCATTCCCCCTGCTTCCTTAAGAGGGGACAGGGTACCCTGCCCTGTGGGAAGCCCAAGGCCCTCCCCACTCCATCCCGGCCTAGGAAGGTGTGCATCCCTATAGACTAGGTTCCCAAAAAGCCAATACATACAGAAGAGATAGGTCCCAGTGCCATTATCATTGGCTTCTCAGTCAGCCCCCATTGGCAGCCACATTCAGAGATTGCGGTTTGATCATATGCTCATTCAGCTGGATTTGGTGAGCTCCCATTAGATCAGGCACACTGTCTCAGTTGGTGGACCAGCCCCTCGCGGTCCTGACTTCCTTCCTCATCTTCTCCGACCTTCTGCTCTTCGACTGGACGTTGGGAGCTCAGTCCATTGCTCTGATGTGAATGTGGGTCTCTGTCTCTATCTCCATCCATCGGACGAAATTTCTATGGTGATGATCAAGATATTCATCAATGTGACTATGGGACAAGGCTAGTTCAGGCACCCTCTCCTCTGCTGCCCAAGTACCTAGCTGGGGACATCCCCGTGGACACCTGGGGTCCCCTCTAGAGCCAAGTCTCTTGCCAATCCTAAAATGACTCCCTTAGTGTAGATATCTTATTCCCTTCTCCAACATCCACCTTTACTCCATCTCTACCCTCCCACTCCCCAGAGCTCTCCCCAGTCCTTCCCTTCTCCCTTCTCCTTCCCCCTCTCCCCTTTCCCCACCCCCTTACCCCCACTTCTATCCCCGCCCCAGTGCTTCCAACTTTTGCCTGATGATCTTGTTTGCTTCCAATTTCCAGGAGGATCTATATATGTTTTTCTTTGGGTTCACCTTGCTATTTGGCTTCTCTAGGCTTGTGAGCAATAAGCTTAATGTCCTTTGCTTATGGCTAGGGTCGACTAATGAATGAGTACATACCATAATCATCTTTTTGGGTTTGGGATATCTCACTAAGGATAGTGTTTTCTATTTCCATCCATTTGCATGCAAAATTCAAGAAGTCATTGTTTTTTAAGGCTGAGTAATATTCTAATGTGTATATATTCCACACTTTCTTGATCCATTCTTCCATTGAGGGGCACCTAGGTTGTTTCCAGGTTCTGGCTATTACAAATAATGCTGCTATGAACATAGTTGAACAAATGTTTTTGTAGTATGATTGGGCATCTCTTGGGTATATTCCTAAGAGTGGTATTGCTGGATCCTGAGGTAGGTTGACTCCCAATTTCCTGAGAAACTGCCACACTGATTTCCAAAGTGGTTGCACAAGTTTGCATTCCCACCAGCAAGGGATGAGTGTTCCTCTTACTCCACATCCTCTCCAGCATAGGCTATCATTGGTGTTTTTGATTTTAGCCATTCTGACAGGTGTAAGATGGTATCTCAAAGTTGTTTTGATTTGCATTTTCCTGATCGCTAAGGAAGTTGAACATGACCTTAAATATCTTTTGGCTATTCAAACTTCTTCTGTTGAGAATTCTCTGTTCAGATCATTACCCCATTTTTTAATTGGATAATTTAGCATTTTAATGTCTAGTTTCTTGAGTTCTTTGTATATTTTAGAGATCAGACCTTTGTCCGATGTGGGGTTAGTGAAGATCTTCTCCCATTCAGTAGGATGCCTTTTTGTCTTAATGATAGTGTCCTTTGCTTTACAAAAGCTTCTCAGTTTCAGGAGGTCCCATTTATTCATTGTTGCTCTTATTGTCTGTGCCACTGGGGTTTTACATAGGAAGTGGTCTTCTGTGCCCATGTATTGCAGGCTACTTCCCACTTTCTCTTCTATTACGTTCAGTGTGTTCAGATTTATATTGAGGTCTTTAATCCATTTGGACTTGAGTTTTGTGCATGGTGATAGATATGGATCTATTTTTATTCTCCTACAGGTTGACATCCAGTTAGGCCAGCACCATTTGTTAAAGATGCTTTCATTCTTCCATTGTATACTTTTAGCTTCTTTGTCAAATATGAGGTGTTCACAGGTTTGTGGATTAATATCCGGGTCTTCAATTGGATTCCATTGGTCAATGTCTCTGTTTTTATGTCAATACCAAGCTGTTTTCATTACTGTAACTCTATAATAGAGTTTGAAATCAGGGATGGTAATGCCTCCGGAAGTTCCTTTATTGTATAGGATTGTTTTGGCTATCCTGGGCTTTTTGTTTTTCCATATAAAGTTAGTTATTGTTCTCTCAAGGTCTATGAAGAATTTTGTTGGGATTTTGATGGGGATTGCATTGAATCTATAGATTGCCTTTGGTAGAACTGCCATTTTTACTATATTGATCTTACCAATCCAGGAGCATGGGAGATCCTTCTATTTTCTGGTATCCTCTTCAATTTCTTTCTTCAAGGTCTTAAAGTTTTGTCAAATAGATCTTTTACTTCCTTGATTAGTGTTACCCCAAGATACTTTATGCTATTTGTGGCAATTGTGAAAGGTGATGTTTCTCTGATTTCCCTCTCTGTTTCTTTACCCTTTGTATATAGAAGGGCTACTGATTTTTTTTTAGTTGATCTTGTATCCTGCCACATCACTGAAGGTATTTATCAGCTGTAGATGTTCTTTGGTAGAGTTTTTGGGGTCACTTATGTACACTATCATATCATCTGCAAATAACAAAAGTTTGACTTCTTCCTTTCCAATTTGAATTCCCATGATCTCCTTATTTTGTCTTATAGCTATTGCTAGAACTTATAGCACTATATTAAAGAGATATGGAGAGAGTGGACAGCCTTGTCTTGTTCCTGATTTTAGTGGAATCGCTTTGAGTTTCTCTCCATTTAATTTGATGTTAGCTGTCAGCTTGCTGTATATTGCTTTTATTATATTTAGATATGAACATTGTATCCCTTATCTCTCCAAGACCTTTATCATAAAGGGGTGTTAAATTTTGTCAATGTTTTTTCAGCATCTAATGAAATGATCATATAGTTTTTTCTTTCAGTTTATTTATATGATGGATTACATTGATAGATTTTCGTATGTTGAACCAGCCCTGCATCTCTGCGATAAAGCCTACTTGATCATAATGGATAATTTTTTGATGTGTTCTTGGATTTGATTGACCAGTATTTTATTGAGAATTTTTGCATCGATGTTCATGAGTGAGATTGGTTTGTAATTCTCTTTCTTGGTTGTGTCTTTGTGTGGTTTTGGTATCAGGATAACTGTAGCTTCATAAAAAGAGTTTGGCAATGACCCTTCTGTTTCTATTATGTGAAACACATTAAGGAGTATAGGTATTAGCTCTTCTTGGAAGTTCTGGTAGAATTCTGCATTAAAACCATCTGGTCCTGGGCTTTTTTTGGTTGGGAGGTTTTTGATGACAGCTTCTATTTCCTCGCGACTTATAGGTCTATTTAAATTGTTCACCTGGTCTTGATTTAATTTCAGTATATGGTAT
>PVIU01003651.1:0-140850 GCA_004026605.1 Ondatra zibethicus
AGGTTGTGGGGAAAAGGGAACACTTCTGCATTGCTGGTGGGAATGCAAGCTGGTACAACCCCTTTGGATGTCAGTGTGGCGATTTCTCAGAAAATTAGGAAACAACCTTCCTCAAGACCCAGTAATACCACTTTTGGGTATATATCCAAAAGATGCTCAATCGTGCCACAAGGACATGTGCTCAACTATGTTCATAGCAGCTTTGTTTATCATAGCCAGAACCTGGAAACAACCTAATGCCCCTCAACCGAAGAATGGATAAGGAAATGTGGTACATTTATACAGCAGAAAAAATAACAACATCTTGAATTTGTAGGAAAATGGATAGGGCTAGAAAACCTCATTTTGAGTGAGGTAACCCAGACACAGAAAGACAATTATCACATGTACTCACTCATAGGTGGTTTTTTAAACATAAAAGAAAGCCAGCCTACAAACCACAATCCCAGAGAACTTAGACAACAATGAGGACACTGAGAAATACTTATATGGGAAGTAGAAAAAGACATGATCTCCTGAGTCAATTGGGAGCATGGGGACCTTGGGGGAGGGTTGAAGGGGGAGGGGAGAGGCAGGGAGGGGAGCAGAGAAAAATGTAGAGCTCAATAAAAATCAATTAAAAAAAAAAAGAAAACTAAAAAATAAAATAAAACCAAAACACAGGAAACTTCAGAACATTAGTTTGTTATATGACCCCAAAGATACCTTCTGGGTAAACCGACTCATACTTAAAAGAGATAGGACAAACATTTTGTATTTATTCTCCTCTCACAAATCCAAAATATCAGTACACTGTCTACTTTTGATAACCAACCAAAAAGACAAAAATGAGAAAGTTTGTAAGCTAAAAAACAAAAAAAAAGGAACCGAGTATGCATTAGTTTGTTGCCATTTAAACACCAATTTTGTTTACACCTGTTTTTGTAATTCTTGGGTTTTTTGTTTGTTTGTTTGTTTTGGTTTTTTGAGACAGGGTTTCTCTGTGGCTTTGGAGTCTGTCCTGGAACTAGCTCTTGTAGACCAGGCTGAGCTCGAACTCACAGAGATCCTCCTGCCTCTGCCTCCCTAGTGCTGGGATTAAAGGCATGGGCCAACACCTCCCAGCATAATTCTTGTTTTTTTTTAAGGTGAAGGCAAAGTCATTATCTATTCCCAAGTCAAATGTAGCAAATTTTTAACAACAGAACCGGCCCCAATAACAATATGATCACTAGAGGGTTCCTTTACCAGTTTCTTTCCTTTCCTAAAGGATTCCAAATGCTAATAGCACTTAAAAAATTCCTTTGTAAAACTACTCTAAAAAGAAAAATTTGAGGTTACATGAAACAAATATATTCTAACTCTATTTAAAGGCTCTGACAAATGATTAGAGGAAATATTTCAAATTAGGAAATGAAAAGCTTTTTAGGTGAAAGCCAGGTGGCTTGTATCCCAGGCTGCCTTTAAATCATGACCATCTTGCGTCTACCTCTCAAGTGCTGGGATTACAATCTTGTTCAACTATGCCGAGTTTATGCTGGGTTGAGGATCTAACCCAGAGCTCATGCATGCTACAACTCTAGGCCAAAAAGCTGCTAATTTAATTTTGAAAACACATCAAATATGATTAATAATATATTCTTCCTAAAGTGATTATAACTATACCTTTAATATATTCAATCCACCCATATTTCATGAAAGACCAATCTGGAACTACCAGTAAAAATTACAAAAAAAGAAGACAAGAGAAACAGGAGAGATGGTAAGACCGAATTTTGATTCCCAGCAACTATGTCAAGCAGCCCAACTGCCTGTAACTCCAGCTCTAGTACTCCCAACAACTCTGGTCTCTACAAGCTTCACGCACACGCACACTTAAAAATAATAAATACTGGGTGTGGTGGCCCATGACTGTAATCCCAGCACTCCAGGGCTACCCTGTCTCAAAAAAAATGAAAAATGATAATAATAAGTCTTTAAAAAGAAGAGATAACAAGCACCTCATTGAGAAATTAACTACCCTGACCCCTACTGCCAGATATTAACAGGAAGAATACTGGAATATTTTTACACAAGGAAGCCAGTGATAGGCCACTCTGAATGACTGACACCTAAGATACCCTCCCCACTATATCATAATGAACTTTGCACTTACTTACCGGTGCTTTCGCAGATATGTTTCTAGTGTTTCTAAGAGACAACTGGAGTCAATTAAAACTACTTCATCCCTGCATTCCTGGGACATTAGTTCCCATACATCCATCCAACATCCTCTGTAAGAAGAGTAAGTATTAGTGACAAGGAGGCATATATGAGGTAAAAGATTTAAAAAGGAAGAATAAAGGGGTGCTTTGTTTTACCTGGCTGTTCCCTGGAAAGGTCCATAATGGAAAATGATCCTACACTTGCTGTCCTTCCTGTGGTCTTCACTACTTCTCTTATCTGTACTTAACTTCTCTGAACTGACACTGCTACTGCTCCCTTCACTGCAGTACAGTATGGTACAAAGCTTAGTGACACTGAGATAACCTGAAGAAATCATTTCTAAGGTCTATATTAAAATCATGAATTCTTTAACATATTAAAAAATTAGTAAGATAACTCCGCAAATTTGAATAACAGATCACATATTTAATCTTAATACATTGTTATTTAATGTGTTTTATATGTTTATTTCAAACACTTGACTATCAAGTTACTCGATATTATTTCACATTTTTTACAGTTATAAAAATAGAAACTGGTTTATATGTTGAGTATTTTACAAGCAAATACACTTGAAATGTTCTAAAGCCAAAATGGTACTTAAAAAGTTACAGTCTTTTCACCTACTAAACATGGATCGATCTTTAAACAATTGAAAATTCTCTATTTCATGTGATCATTAAATGATTATTGTTTAAGGCACTCTTATTTACAGTTAGCCAATGGCAACAAAACTTATCTACCTTCACATTTCCAAGTAGCCATGAAAGTCATATATTAATCTAACAAAAATACGTTAAGCTTATACTTAATGAAAATAGCAGGCTAATATGCACACATTACACAGCCTAAGTTAATAGGAAGTACTACACACATAATCTTTAACCTTACTGAGAACTTCCCAGCCCCTACTCCCCAACTAGTTTCAGCATTTTGCTGTGTGGCAGTTGTGCATTCCTACAGAAATGTCTGTCTATATTCCAGTCAAGAACAGTCTTCTAGATTTTTTGCTAATCCTGAACTGGATCCTGCCTGATCTTCTACAGGTCTCATTACAATCCTCGAAATTAAATGTCACACTTGCTTAAGATGGAATAACCTGAGTCTTTTCATAGCTAAATAAGTATTTCAACTCCCGGCTTAACATCATGTCATTATACAATCCAGCACTTTAACCCCACTAAGAGGGAAGGGACAAACCAAGGTTCAGGTCTACCTACTCTGATAGCAAAATGTCAGCTCCTGATCTATCTTCATGTTAAATCCCCTCTCTCAATTCTCTATTCCTCTCTGACAGTCAGGTTTAAGTGACCTCCCACTGGGATCAGATCTAGGCCTAATGCCTCAGGTGATTCAAGACATGCTTCCTGAAGAGTACTCTTTCAAAGTCACTTCGTCCTCCTACTCCTGTACTTTCCAAACGATCTAACCCACTCCAATCTTGTATTCATCTCTGTCCACTCCAATCTAGACTCTGCTTCCACTCAACCACCAGCTCTGCTCTTCATCAGAGCTGTTAAACCAGTGTCCAAGATGGGGTCCTCAGTGACTCAGGAACATTCAATACAGCTGACCAGACCAGCTGCCTCCTACCCGTTTGGCCATACTCACTCAATTTTCTGATTAGTGGCTCTGTTGCACCATTAACCAGAATCTCCCAGCACTCTCTGCTCTTGCTCTACTTTCTCGCTACATAATTTTACATACCGTTTTCTCATATTACCCTTAATCACTAACTATTGGCCTACAAGTTTGGCCTGGATCTTTCTTTCAGATACCAAACTTCCAGACAGAAAATAACTAGGATTTACTTGCACAGCTAAAAGAACACTCAGTAAAGATGACTGAATCACTGCTCTTTATTAAGCTGAAACCCAGCGAGTATTCTTTCCTTGGAAAAAAAAATGTGAAAACATAACAAAAACCTGAGGTTAGGAGACAGGAAAGAACATAAAATGAGGACTTCCAACAGCAAACAACTGTGGAAGCCTTTCAAGGTACTCTACCTACTCCAGGCACCCTGACTAAACAGACTACTATCTACACACACTGGGGAATAACCAAAGCTATCTTAGCAAAGTCACACTCCTTAAGATCAACTAGCTCCATTTATATTCATTTCACATTCAATAAACAATCTTCAAAAAATTGACTTTCCATGTAGAGAAGTTGTACCTGAAAGGGAACATGAAGGTTGCAGAGATTTATTTTTTTACTTGAAAGCTACAAGATAGGAAGATGTAGCTACTTATCCATTAAATAGAAGTAGATATCTGAGAAAGCAGAGTAGAAATTGGAGCAAAACAGGAAGAACTGGTCTTCACATAAAATAGCATTGAGAACAGGTATATAAGATCCTGGGCTATCTATTGCTTTTTATTAGTCCTCAATAAAGTACATGCATAAAGAGGCTAAAGTGTAAATCAGTGGTAGAATACCTGACTAGTACTCATGCGTGAAGCCCTGGGTTCAATCCTCAGAACCACAAAAAAAGAAAAGACAAACAACAAAACCGAAGAGAAGGACGAGGAAGAGGAGAAGAAAACAAAACCAGAAGGCAGGCCTTTTTTTTTTTTTTTTACTATACCATACTGCTTAGCTCACTTTCTAATGGGATGATTGAGACCGAAATGAGCATGTAGAGAGGAGTCCTCTCTCGAACGATACTGATAAAAACACGTACTTAAGACAGAAGTAGAAGCCAGCCCATGCCCGCTATCTCAGTACTAGGGAGGTACTGACAGGATCAGGAGTGCAAGGTAAACTTCCACTATACAAACTATACAGAATGTTCAAAGGCCAGCCAGGGCTGCACGAGAAATAAAATCCCACAAGAATGCAAAATAACTTACCAGGAGCTACTCTAGACTATAAAGACCTTTGTTGGTTTCATAGTACCCTGTATTTAGATACTCTGGAATATATGGCTCTTGTTTAGATTCTACCTCAACAAACCAATGCAAAAAGATACTGTTAGGCACAATAAGGAAATCTTGAGTATCAACTGGGTATTAGATAATTATAGTTAACTCTGTTGTTAATGCCCACTGTGGGCATGAAAATGTTCATCTGTTTTAAAGATGTATGTGAACAGAGAATAGCAGGTGCCTTGAACTTCCCTTAAAATACTTCAGCAAAGACGGATAGATGAGTGAAACAAATGTTTCAGAGTTTGGTAAGCACTGACTCTGAACATGGCACATAGGATGGGAGGAGTGCCTACAGTCTCCATTTGTGCTCAGAAGGCTGAGGTTGGGGATCACTTGATCCTGACTACCTTAGGCAACATACTGAGATCTGTCTCAAATATTAAGTCTCTACTTCATAGTCTTTCTACTGTATTTAACAGCTTTCTTGATTTTTTTCGTTTTGCTTACTTTTGAGAGTCAGGGTCTCACTATGTAGCCTTGACTAGCCTAGAACTTGTTATGTAGACCAGGCTAGCTTCAAACTCAAAGGGATTCACCTGCATCTGTTTCCAAGTGCTGTGCCACACACTGGGCCCTGATAAATGTTCTTTTGAGACAGGAAAACTGTAGCTTTGGAACCTGTCCTGGAACTTGCTCTGTAGACCAGGCTGGCCTCGAACTCACAGAGATCCACCTGCCTCTGCTGCCTGAGTGCTGGGATTAAAGGCGTGCACTACTAGCGCCCGGCTGATAAAATTTTTTAAAACATTATTTTTCTTGGGCATAGAAAGACCTGGGTGTCTGGGTCTTTATGTTAAGAAAAATGTCTATAAAATGGTTCCAATGATACTGAGATATTTAAGTAAACTTAGAACACTTTTATTTCACCTTATTCTCCTCCAAACAAAAATTTCTTTAAAATTCCCTTTAAATTATCCTCCCCAAGTAGTTATTAAGGGCAAACCAGCAAACAACTGTAGCACTATGCCAGGAAATAGGGGCAAACCAGTATTATACACTAAACCAAGAAAACTGAAAATTAATTATACACACACTACCATAACTTATTAAGGCTTTTTAAAATTCTTATTAAATTAGGAAAACCTAGAAATAAGACAAAAATAATTTAAACATGATGGTTACAGATCAAAGAATATCACTACTTTGAAAACTTTAAAATCAGTGACATAAATTTCTCAAAAAATTCCTTTAAAACACAATTAAGGGAAAAACTTAAAAGTCAGTAACCTTACAGTTTCAATGCAGAAAGGCCAATAGAAACCAAGAACATGTTTATTTTGAAATATGTCAGAATGTAATCCAATTAACACAACTAGCAATGTATTATCATTTTTGCTGAATATGACCAACATTTATATACTTAAACATCAATGAAGCATTTTGGTATTTATTTCTACTTACCCCAAAGGTTTAGGCTTGTGTGTATCTAAGGAGTGCAACTGACATCGCTTGTTCTTCTTACTTTTTGGAATAGCATCTATCATATCATTTAGTTTGGACCTAGTAAAAAATAAACCATTAAAGGTTTGTTATTTCTCTTTCAAATTTTGAAAATCTCTATTAGATGCTTTTTTGTGAGAAGTATATTTAACAGTATTACAGAGACATTACCTATCCTGAACATGTCTTCAATAAACTCTTATGCAAAGCTGTCTACACTAATTTTTCCCTCCCCATTTCTAGCCAGTCCAGCTGGAAGAAACCTACTTCGATCAATGCCCTCTTTCCCTAGACTATCACTCTTATCCTGGTACCTACCATGTGTCTGACACCCTGAAATTTTAGAGACTGCTTACACATGACTTTCACCCAGATTCCTTTGCTCAAATGTTATACAAATACATACTATCTTTGAGAGTTCAACCACAAAAATTTTGTATGACTATACAATGTTGGGCTGGCAAGATGGCTCATGGGTAATGGGAACTGGCTGCCAAGCCTTATGATTTGGGACTCACAGTAGGAGAACTGATTCCCTAAAGTTGTATACTGACCTCCATATAAGCTACTGCATGTGAGCGCACACAAATAAATGTAAAACATATAGTGAATGTATATATACAGAATAAATATATGTAATGTGCAATACTACTACACACAGTATACATCCAACCAATTAGCAAAGCTTGTCAATTAACTTTTATAATTTTCATATATATCTACAATCCTATCACTTATCTCCCTTGTTGAACCCACCAATCTCTAGTTAATCAATTACAATTTCCCAAATGGTTCCATAGTGCCACCATTGCCTTTTACATTAGAATTCACTCAGCAGCAAGAGTAATCCTTGTAAATCATAATATCGAATTATGTTATTCCTCTAAGGTTTCTTTTTTTTTATTTTTATTTTCCCCAAGCAGTTAAAATCCAAAGCCCTGTCAGAGATATAGCTCAGAGGTAGAGTACTTGCCTAAGAAGCATGAGGTCCTGGGATCAATCCACTGAACTTCAAAAATGAATAAAAATAAATCAGAAGTCTCTACCATTACCTCCAAACTGAAGAGCCTCTGAGTTTGATCTTTTAATACCTTTCCTTACTGATATTTAGTAAATGACACAAGAAAATACTGTTGATATCCAATTAAAATCTCTAACTTAGCATATACAAAAGAACACTGAAAAACTTCTGCCTAGTCTTGCCCACCTCAGTAAAAGGAAATCTTTATACTTTAAAAACAAACATACAAACAAAAAACCTGTTAGCCGGACAGTGGTGATGCATGCCTTTAATCCCAGCACTCGGGAGGTAGAGGCAGGCGGATCTCTGTGAGTCTGAGGCCAGCCTGGTCTACAGAGTGAGTTCCAGGACAGACTCCAAAGCTACACAGAGAAATCCTGCTGCAAAAAACCAAAAATAAAAATAATAAAATTTAAAGACCAAAACTATTTTAATTACACTTATATATTTATGTATGTATGTATGCAAGTATGCAACTGTGTGAGTTCAATCACAAGTGAAGCTCAGAGGGCAGCTTCTGGGAGTTGGTTCTTTCCTTGAACTGTGTGGGTACTGGTAAGCCATTAGTCTTGACAAGAAGTATCTTGGTCTGCCTATATGTTATACCACAAACCTAAGAATCATTACAGAAGCTATTTCTCCCCTTATTAATCTATATAAAATTCCCAAAATATTTCAGGATCCTATCATTTCTTAGTGTCTTTATCACCAGTAACCCAAGTCACTTTCCCCATTTATCATTAAACAACCTATTTCTCCAGATGTTTATACTTTGCACCCTCTTCACTTTATTTTCAACACAAAGGTCACTGTAGGCCAAATTTCAAGTCAGACTGTCTGCTCATCTGCTCACAACTCTGCAAAGCTTCCTGTCTACTCAGAGTAACCACCTCAGCATGACTATGAGGCACTGCCATGACTGAACCTTTATTACTCTTCTGATCTGACTTTTTATTACTGTGATTATCATCAGGATCCAGCCAACACGGTCTCCCTGCTGTCCTTCAGACAAATCAAGAAAACACTAACCTCTGGCCCTTTATGATTGTCCTTCCTTTTGTACCTTCATCCAGACAAATGTAGGGCTCCCTTTCTTACTTTATTCATCTATTATCAGAAGGGCATTCCCAGACCACACTCTTCATAGTAATTTAATCCACTCATTTTCTTACTTCTGCCCATCTTACTGTTTTCTTTGTAACTTATACTCAACCATTTATTTGCTTACTATACACCTCTCTCCACACTAGAGCAGAAATTAGAAGTTACTCAATAAACTACTGAGTTCAATCTTTACCCTAGAGAAAATTAGGGGAAAGGCCCCACTCTTATCAAGTTGTTTATAATTAACTATTTTATTAATAAGTTGTTTCTTAATTAACTATACTTACCCATGTACATAAAATAATGTATAAAGTTTCTTTGCATCAGTCATGCAGCTTCGAGTCAGAGATAGTACTCCCTTGGGCCCTACTGTCAGAGGTTCAAGGGCAGGATTTCCAGAATCTACAAGCTGAGAAAAGAGGCGTTCCACACTGCGCCGACAACCAACACATGGAACAAGCTGAGAAAGTGCACTCAAGACTTCCCGGGATGTTACCACCATGGCAATACTTAGATCTTGTTGCTTAAGCATACTATGTCGCTGAAAGTAAATAAGAAAGATGAATACTTCTTAAAACATAAAATTACTTTTTCATTACTGTTTGGCTTCTATACTTGGGTAAAGGCCTATCTTACCTATGTAGGAGCCTGCAATGCTAGTGTACATGAATATAATCTGCTGAGTATGACAAGGAAGAAAAATGAATGAATAGGAACCACAGCAATAAAGAAATGGGAAAACAGTGGTAAGTAATTTCTATTTAAGGGAGTTAACAGTTATGTTATAATTAACACTTTCAGAAAAATAGGTAAGAAAAAAATATTCAAATATTTCTTCATTTTTACTATTAATTTTTCATGCTAAGTGCACCCCTTTAATCCCAGCACTCAGGAAGTACAGGCAGGTGGATTTCTGTGAGTTCAAGGACAGCCTAGTCTACAGAGTGAGTTTCAAGACAGGCCCCAAAACTAAAGAGAAACCCAGTCTCGAAACAAAAAAAAATAAAAAATTAAAATAAATAAATAAAAGGGGGTTCTTAAGTAATCTAAAAATTGCTATTTTATTCATATATATTTTTATTCTTTTTTTATTCATATATATATATTTGCTGTTGCTTGTTTTGTTTTCCATGTCTCCCCCTCAGAGAAGGGTTTCTCTGTGTAACACAGCTCTGGCTGTCCTGGAACTCAATTTGTAGATCAAGCTGGCCTCAAACTCACAAAGATCTGCCTGCCTCTGCCTCCCAAGTGCTAGGATTAATGGCACGTACCACCACTGCTTGGCTTAGTTATATATTTTTGAGTATTTGAGAAGTATCTTTTTTCTAAATAAACAAATAAAAAAATGAGAAAATTTACATTATAGGATTAACTTTTAAAAAAGAAACGTACACGTGTGTGTGTGTGTGTGTGTGTGTGTGTGTGTGTGTGTTACTAGGGACCAAATGGGTAAACATTTTGGCACCAAGTGACACCTGGCCCAATAAATTCTTGATAAAATGTTGCAAATCCTATCTTGTAAAAACTAGGAAAGATGACCTGTTAAACTTTTTGAACCTATAAAATGTGAATAAAACCCAATTCTTTCACATGATCTGTAAATCTAGGTAACTATATTTACTACAACAGTAAAAAATTAAATCAACTTCCATGTACTACTAATACCTAATGAGAAGCCTAGGTAAAACAAATCAGAAGCTACTGTGTTCTGGGAAAAGCCTTTAATCCCAGCACATGCAGGGAAGAAGCAAGTAATCTCTGTGAGTTCAAGGCCAGCCTATTCTATACTGAGTTCCACTAAACAGTGAGAACTGGTCTCAAAAACACAAACAACAGAAAAAGAAATTAGAAGTTAACAGTTAAATATTAAATGGTTTAAAACAGTGATTTTAAAACTTTACCTGAATAAACTGCTTTAATTGTGCACCATTATTCTGATGTCCATCGAGATTTAAAACATTGTCAGGAAATTCCATCACCATCTTAAAAGGCAAACAGAACAGAAACGGCTCATATGACCCTTTAGACACATTTTACAGCATACTTTATAAAAACGATTAGGTAAAAACATCTATAAAGTCAAACCGTCTCCTACAAAAAGGAGCCTGATCAGTGTACAAGCTTTTCTATTTTTAAATTTAGTATATGTGTACGAATGCACACACATGCACTCGGTAAGACAATACTTTGCAGGAGTCAACTTTAATTCTACCAAATGAACCGTGGGGGTCAAACTCAATTTTCCAGTCTTGGTAGACAGTACCATTAACCACTGAGCTACCTTGCTGGCCTAAAGTACACAAATTTCTAAAGCCAGACACATGTGGCCAATAGGAAACAAAGACACTGAAGTCAAACACACAGTTGGAATCCAGGCTCTGACACTTAGTATCTATGCTAAATAACTCTCAACAAGTTATTTAACCTGTCTATTTCCTTAATTGTAAAATAAGATTAAGTAATAACTTCTAATACCTACTTAACACGGCAGTTGTAAGAATTAAGTTGTAGTTTCTAAAGTGGCAATGGTGAATAATATTTAGTAGGTAAACCAATATAGTTAGCTCCCTGTAACTGTGGACTCTAAAGACTCATGTTTGTTAAAATATATTTTGAGGGTCAGTGACCTGGCTCACACAGGTAAAGGTGCTTGCCACCAAGCCTGATCATCTGAGTTTGAGCCCTGGAACCCAAAGGTTGAAAGGAAGAGAATAAACTTCTACAAATTATCTTTTAATCTCTACATGTTCACTGTGGCATATCTGCCCCCATCCTCTACCGTTGCAAATAAACGTAAAAATTTGGGGGGGAATACCAAACTATAACATATTTTGAGTTGGGATATTACTTAGTAGTAGAATACTAGCCTAGCTAGTACTAACAGAACCTACTGAAGGCTCTGAGTTTAATTCCCAACTCCTCAAAAACAAAATCTATGTAACAAAGAACATAGTATCAAGCATTTAGTAAAGGTTTGTTCTACCTATGATGAAAATGGATGCACTGAGGAATTTTAGGAGGTTTCAGTGTGTGATGACAGGGATTAGTGATTTCACTGATCTATGACAGTACAGATTTTAAAATCCATTAAGCGGAGGGAGGGCTGGAGAGATGGCTCAGTTGTTAGGAGTACAAACTGCCCTTCCAGGGGACCTTTACATTCCCAGCACCAACATCAAGCAACTCAAATGCCTACAACTCCAGTTCCAGGGGGATCCAGTGCCTCTTATTCTGATGGTATAATATTCATCATGTACACATACGCACACACAACACACACACATACACACGTGTGAGTATGTACATAAAATTATATATGACCAAGGAAAGTTTAACTGTAAGATATATCAGAGATGTGAGAATGTACGTCTTCAAAAACATGTACAAGACTAGAGAAACAGCTAGGCAGATAATAATGCCAATTTGTTCTCACAAAGGACCTGAATTCCATTCCAGCACCCATTATGATGGCTCACAACTGTCTATAACTCCAATCTCAGGGGATCCAACACCCTCTTCTAACATCTGAGGGGACCAGGCACACACGTGGCACACAGATACATGTGAGCAAAACATTCATATACTATATATTCTATACCTATCTTTAACTGAAACAATGTAAAAGATATCAAACACTACACAAAGACAAACTATTTCCAGATAACAAGGGCCTCAGATTCCTATATACCCAAAAAAAATCAAGTCAAGATAAAGAACATCACTTGAGGCAAAAACAACTGTTGAATGTTGCCTTAAAAAGACCCTTCCCAGGCTGGGGGTGTAAGTTGATATGTGCTTGCCTAACATGAACAGAGCCCTGGATTCAATCCCTAGCACTGAACACGTCCTCATGTGCATATAGGCGTATAATCCCAGAATTTAAGGAAAAGCAGGAAAATTAGAAGTTCAAGGTCATCTTTGGCTCAATGGAGATAGGCTACTTGAGTCACTGTCAAAAAAGAAAAAAAAAAACCTCTCCTCCAACTATTATTAAGAATATTAAGAATGATTGAAAACATGGTCACTCTAATAATAATGGAGGCCTCATTAGAGAAAAGAAAATATAATCAGTTGTTTTATTTTTTCTGAATTTGATAAAAGAATACAGTTATGTAAAACAAAAGAAATGGGTATTAGATAAAGTAACCATCCAGAGGATTTCAGTTTCACAAATTCAAAACTGCATAGACAACTTTGCATGCATATAGCTTATCCTACAAGAAAAAAAGTTGCTGTATGGATAACAAATGACATTTTTTTCTTACATGTTCATATCTTTTCTAAACATATTTCTTCTGTATTTGTTTCAGTTAAGATATGGTCTCATGCAACCAAAGCTGGTCTTGAACTCCTGATCCTTCTACCTCCACCTCCCACACACCGAGATTACAGTCATGAGACACTGTGAGGGTTTCTTTCCAAGTAACACATATACGACTTATTATCAAGGGGAAGTCAGTGTTCCCTGCTTCTAATTCTACAGTAATCTTATCACCTTGCAAGACTGCACTATTTCAATAGTTTTTAGTTTATGAAGTTTCTTCTTCCATAAGCATATGTAAAATGTCCAAAACTCATTGTTTCAAGGCTCAATTACCCAATTTTTAAGTTTACCAATCACAATACCTTGTTTCTCCTTTAGCTTTTCAGCCGTCTCTTTACTAGCCCCAATTTATGGTGTTAACGACACTGCAGCTTCAATACTTATTAGGTGTGTTCTAAGCACGATGATATCACCTTTACTAACACTACTAAGTAAAACTGAAGTCACTGAGCTAATGCTGAAGCCCTAAATAATCTGTTGAGAATCACTTTAATTAACAAGCAAAATACCTAACAATGTATGTTGTCCACTATATTTAATGTAATCAAATTTACTCAAATTTTAAAGTAATAATCCTGGTATTAAAAGCCCTGGTCCAAGCTAGACATGATGGCACACTTATAATCCCAGCACACAGAGACTAAGGCAGGAAAATCATGGATTTGAGGCCAGCCTGGGCTACACAGAAAAACCTACTTTATCCCCTACTTCATGACCATCATCACTAAGAAATTCTGGTCCTGAAAATAGTTAACAGGAGAGGAATGTGGCTCCTTGCCTACCATGAACAAGGCCCTAGGATTGGCCCCAGCACTGAAAACAGTTCAATTAACCTACATGCTTTTACAATCACCTCACGAGGTTTAAATATAGGGAATTTAACTGTCAAGCTAGACTTATAGTCTGGAGTGCAGCACTTGTCTAATAGGAAGAGTCTTGGGTTTAGGCTCCAGAGTACAACAAAAGTAAGCAAAATAGGTGGAAGGCAGAGAGCCTAACATTAAGACCTATCAACCAACCTTTTAAAATTATAATCATTCAGTGGCTTATGAGGCTAAAGAAAAAGGATCAATAGTTCAGCCAGGGCCAACAAGATCAAGATGGCTCAGCAGGTTAAATAAAGCATTTGCTGTAAAGACTGATGATCCAAGTTCAATCCCTAGGACCCACGTTAGGAGACAAACAACTCCAAGTTGTCCTCTGACCTTCACTCATATGGGAGTGGGGTGAGATACACATCCTTATACAGAGACACATGTATAAATAAATACATACAGTCTTTTTTAAAAGTTTGGGACTGCCTGGCCATCTTAATGAAACCACAACTCAAAATTTAAAGAGGAAGATGGTGTTGGCAATTGAGAGATAGCTCATGAGTTAGGAGCTGCTCTTTCCAGAAGAGAAGTTTTGATTCCCAACATTCACACAGTGGGCTCACAATTAATTATCTGTAACTCCAGTTCTAAGTGATCAGATCTCTTCTTCTGGCTGACAAAAGCACCAGACATACACATGGTTCATAGATATACATGTAGGCAAAACAACCACATACATAAAAACTTCTTTAAAGGGATGGGGATGTTCACTCCAGTAGTAGAGAGAGCATTTGCAAAGCATATGGGAGACACTGGGTTCAAACACCAGTAAAACACACACACACATATGCTACACATACCAAGGAAAAGAAAAAAATAACAAATATACAGGTGTCAAGACTCTTACCAACCAGTATAAATGTCAAAATCAAATCCATTACAGAGTCCTTTCTGAACTGGATACTTTCTATTTTCTCTTGAACATCCATTTGAGCCACAGACTCTGCCCTAAATAACTACCTCAACCTCGCCTTTCAAACATTAGGATAACAGCTTTTATTTGTATTGTTTTTTAGTCGACTATTATATGACACAATGTTTTAAGAGAACAGTAAGAGAAGTAGAAGGCGAAGAGGCCACTAGCACTATTTTCTCCATTCTTTCAAACCACTTCCTTGACTTAATCTTAGATTCTAGGTTACCTAAAGGAAGACAGCCCTATAAACTACTTGAGGTGCGGTTTCACAGAGGAATCATTAGTGTTCAGCTGCATGATGAGGATACCTATCCAGAGCCATCCAAAAATAGAACAAGTCATTGTGCAGCAATTATTGCTTTGTAAAGTTTATTGCATCCATTAGTGACTTTCACTCTTAAGCATCTGTCCCAGTTTTACCTGACCATGAAAAAAAAATTGGTTTCAGACCCATGAGCTCTAACCAATAGAATTAAGTTTGTATTTATCAAAATTAATGTTATTTTTGTTTTGATCTTTTGTGTCATTACTTACAAAACTATTTTTAACATGCATCACCCCCAGGAAAGTTAAATATTAGAGAGCTGAAAGAAAACACTAAATACTTGTAGCAAATGCTAAACTACTAATTCCCCAGTGTTAACATTTTCTTCCTTTTAGGCTCAGATAGTTGAAAACTGCTACCAATTTCTAGTTCATTTATTATTTTGTACGGGGGGGGCATATATGCATGCCAGATATGCTTGTTTAGAAGCCAGGACAACTTGCAGAAGTCAGTTGTTCCCTCCTACCACGTATGTCCCAAGAATGGACTCACATCATGTGGCAGAAACCACCTTTATTCACTAAGCCATTTTGTCACCCCAGTTTATAGTTCATTTGGATCAATTTGAATTAAAAGGGTTGTCTTCTAGAAATGTTGTAAAATGTGAAGTATGAATCAAGAAACTTGTAAAATATTCTAATCCTTCAGGAAGTATATTTCCAAAAGCCCAAGGGGAGGAAAATTAATGGCTCAATGCATTGTCCATATTCCTACAGCATTATTCATAGCAAAAATTAGAAGCCAGACTTCATAGAAGGACATTATAGAGTATCTTACAACTTATACAACCATTAAAAACACGACAAAAGACTTCATAGAAGGACATTATAGAGTATCTTACAACTTATACAACCATTAAAAACACGACAAAAGACTTCATAGAAGGACATTATAGAGTATCTTACAACTTATACAACCATTAAAAACACGACGAAAGCAGTGGTACACACCTTCAGTCAGAGCAGCTGAGAGGCTGAGATAGGAGGATCATTTAAGCCCAGGAATTTGAGAACATCAAAAAGATAAGAGGGCCATCAAAATGGCTTAGTAGGTAAAAGTGCTTGCTGTCAAGCCTGACAACCTGTCTTCCATCCCCAAACCTACACAGTGGAAGAACTGACTCCCATAAACTGTCCTCTGACTCCCACATATGTACTATGGCACACACACCTACACACAATGAATAAACGTATACATGTATTTTTTAAAAAGGAGAGTATAAAATGTTCCAGACAGTGTAGCTCAAGTTTGCCTGTGTGTAATGATAACTAGAATGAACTCTAATGTTGCTTCTGAGACATAGAGTAATTTGTTTTGTGGTTATTTAAGATTTGATAAGAACTATATCTTTTCCTCGTTTGTATAGTGGTGAAAAAGAAAAAAGAACTACATCTTTTAATTTTATTTACCCCTTTTTCAGATCTTGCTGACGAGGAGGAAGGAGAGATAGCTCAACAGTTAAGAGTGTACACTGCTCTTGCAGAGGACTGTAGTTCCTGGGGAATCCAATGCCTCTGCTGACTCCCTCAGGCTCCTGCCCACACATGGTGCATATACATACACTCAGGCACACACACATACACATAAAATACAAATATTTTTAATCTTGTTGAAAGAAACTAATTCTACAAAGATAATGTCTAAAATAAAAACTGCATTATTTCTGTCAACTATTTTATACTTCTAAAATACTATAGCTACACAACCTGATACTTTCCTAAATAGTGTATCAATTGATAAGTTTACTTAGTTACTTAGGACTGATGTCTTCTACACCTGTATACTTCAAAACCACTGAAGTACCACAGGAACCCTTTAAATGTTGAATACAGCATGTAACAAAAGAAGCTTCTAAAACGGGCTGTGGTGGCTCACACCTTTAGACCTAATACTTAGGAAGCAGAGGCAGGCGAGTATCTATCTGAGTTCTCCTTGTCTACAGAGCGAGTTCCAGGACAGCCAAAAAAAAAAAAAAAAAAAAAAAAAAAGAGGCTTCTTCACATACAAATAACTTAATTTTATTTTATTAACCTAAGTTAAAAACCACCAATTTTATTATTTATTTTTTGGTCTTTTGAGACAAAGTTTCTCTGTATAACAGCCCTGCTTGTCCTGGGACTTGCTTTGTAGACCAGGCTGGCCTTGAACTCTGCCTGCCTCTGCCTCCCAGTGCTGGGATTAAAAGGCATGCGCCACTACTGCCCAGCTAAAATCACCAGTTTTAACTAAGAATAAAATTTTTACTATTTCTGCTAAAAATGATGTAAATTTCAAGCATTGTAACTAGACTAACCTCTATCTGCAAACAAGATTCCTAAAACCATTTACTCAAAGATCACAAGGTTCCCCCTTTGGGTCCCTAGGAACAAAGATCAAACCAAGTTAACCTTCAGGGCACATACTACCATCCAGTATCAATGAACCAATACAGAACATGTACCTCTGCTTCCTCTTCCCACTTCCCTCCCAACAAGTGTTTTGTTCTGCATTCTCCCTTTAATTGGGATTGAGAATGATCTTGGAAAGAAGCCTGAGTCCCTAAATATGGCATAGCTTTAAGTGAATTTTCACTAACATTAGTTTATTAACAGCATTCAATGATGATGCACAAGTTTCCAACACAAACTAACAAAATTCATTTCTTAATGACAAAAATCCATTCCTAAGCAAGGAAAATGTATACCTATTATTTTGAGATATTTAAGCTTAAATTATGTCTTTGTAACAAGTCTATAATACAATAAGCAAAATTCAGACACCCAGTACAAGGCAAAAGCAGTGTGACACTAAAACACAATAGAAGTTTATCTATGAAATACTTTATCTTAAATAACAGAATGTGTTCACTAAGAATGCAACACATACTGCCCATTTTAAGTGCTTCATAAAGTATGTATTGATTAATTATTGCATTCACATTAAAGGTGGTTATGTGAAAGTAAGTTGCCTTAAAATTTGTAATACACAAAATTTACATTGGTGTTCCCTGTTTTCACACTATTATTCAAAAGTAATATCCAAACCTCGGGATTAAGAAAAAAATGCATGTGCACACAAAAGGTTGATATCAAACAGTGTTTTAGAAGGTTATACGCTGAAGGGGGTAGAAGGTAATAACAAATGAGCTACGATCAAATGTTGTCACACTGAGAAAGAAATCATTTCATTGGTCAGTGTTCTAGTTTGGTTTTTTTTTTAAACTGTTTTAAATACAAGTCCATTATAGTTATAATGCAAGAAAATAAGAAACCACAAACAGTACATACAACATAAATTCTACTTTATGTCAAGTCAAATCATTCTACCAAGTCTCATTAGAAGTAAAAAAAAAAAAAAAAAAAACAATGCTTTCACTTGCAAAGTTCCATCGAAGTGAAGCAGTCAATAGCTCTGCTAATCCTTTAAAAGTGCTGCAGCTCTTAACTGAGACTGGCAAAAAGAAAGGCACACACTGACATCTATACAATGACTTGCATTTTATATAAAATGTTAAAACCTTCTAGATACCTGCAAAAAAAATTTTCAGGAAGATAAGGGATCTGCCCTTGAAAGGCAAAAAAGCCAAAGGTTACAAGATGGAGAGACATTTACATCAGATCACAACCGGTGAGTGTATAATCCAAGAGTGTCAGCATCAAAATGCAGATTTCAAAACTTGTTCAGAAAGGGTTCATTTCATTTCTTAAACCGTGGCCACCAACTGCACTCATTTCCTGCCCAGAATCAACTCAAAATTTCTGCCATTTCCTTTTAAAGGAAATAGTACTGTAACACAGGGTAGAGAGGATCAGCAATGGTATACTAACACCAAGTCTTCAAACAACGATCTGCCCACGTTTGTCTTTACACTCATACTACTTTTACACATTCAATAATTTGGTCTTTTAAAAAAAGGTTACTTGTGAACTAAATAAAGCCAAGAAGGCCTATTTTGAAGAGTCATGGCTTAACACAATCATTTCCACAATTATAACATACTAGGCAATGCGAGACGTATAAGGAAATCAAATCATTTTAGTGGAATCTTCACTGTGCAAGAGAATGTCACTCTGCCCTTAGTAATTACGTTTATGTCGTGATAACTACAGTGTTAAAATAGAATATACACAGGTAGCAATGCAGCTGCGACATTTCCAGATAATTAAGCCTCCCGGAGGGTAAATGGTTTCTGTATGGGGTAGGCCCTAAACGCCCAGCTCCTTCAACCCTTCTCCCAGTCGCGTGCTTAGGCAAAGCAGCGTCTCCAATGAAGGAGTAAAGGTCCAGGGTTCTGAAAGGGAGGAAGACCTGAGGAGAGGACGTCAAAGTGCGTCCTGGGCGCTGGGCTCGGGGCCCGCCAAGGGGACCGAGGGGCTCCCTGCAAAGGCGAGTTTGTGGGGCCTGTCGGAGAGAAGGCGGCCTCGCCTATGAGTTGCAACACACTCTTTCTCCAGTGCGCAGCGCTCGGCCTGGGGGAGGGGGAGGAGGGGAAACAGCTGCCAGGGGAGCAGCGGGCCCAGCCCGGCCCGGCCCGCTCACCGTGAGGGTGTCGTCTATGTAGAGGGGAATCTGCCTCCTCTCGAAGGGGAACTCCTCCTCCCCGTCCCTGCACACTGCCACCAGTCGCGCCATCGTCCCCGACGCTGCCGTTGCCACCGTCACCACCTCCTCCCAGCTGCCGCTGCCGCTGCTTCTGCCGCTGCCGCCTCCTCCCAGCTCCTGCCTGCAACAGCCAAACCCCGCGAGCGTAAGCACCCGCCACCTCGCAGCACATTCGCCACGGGGGAAGGGGGGGGCGCGGAGCAAGAGAGGACGGGAGAGCCGTGCTGCGTTTCCCATCACCCGATTCCACACGCGCTCAGCCAATCAGTGGCCCGCAGCACCGGGACCCGCCCCCCTCGCGCCGCCTGCCCTCCCCCACCCACCCCTCCGCCCGCCCGCTGGCCTCCAGTCAGGGTCCAAAGGAGAGGCAGAAAGGACCTGCTGGCCCCGGGACGTCCCCGCCCAGCTCGGGAGTCGGGGCTCCAGGAGCTCATTCCCGCCTCGGCTCCACAGCCCATGCCCGCACCCAGCCGCTAACCCCTTTCCCCCCGCTCGGAGCGCCCCGCCCAGGCGGGACCCTGGGCTGCAGTTGCCCGGCGCCACCCCGCCCCTGGGAGGGGTCGACCCCGCCTCGGCTCTGCAGAGTTCGGGGGTGGGGGCAAGCTCAGACCGGTTCCTCACCCGGGTCGGAGGCGGGCTCTTGGTTCTGACCTTCACTGACTTCGTGGACGCCTCCCTGACCCCCACCTCTGCTCCCCGTTACCGGCTGACGAGGCCCGCGTCAGGGCCGGCCTGGGCGGGAGCGCGGCTGCGAATGCCGTTTCCTCTCCAGGCTCAGTCAGCCGCTCGCGCCACGGGGAGTGTGGGAGGGAGGGCGGGGGACGTGGGGAGGGTGGGGCCGGGAGGGGCCGCGAACTCCGGGCGGGGCCTGCCTCTTCTCGCGAGACCGCAGCCGCCTCTCTCGGGTCCTGACTTTCGAAATCTGCGTGTCGTGGTGGGGGGAACTCCCTGTGCAATCGCGCGGGCTGACCTGCGCGGTGCCCCGGATTTACCAAAATGAGCACGAAATCGAGCCAGTAGGCAGGCCGAGCAGGGGTAGCCTGGTCTCTGTCCTTGCCGAACTAGGATTTTTTTCTCCCGAGTGCAGAGGGGTGAAAAGCGCCCAGTCTGAGTGGACAGCATGGGTCCGGGCCCAGATAGGACTTAGGTCAGTGGTGAGGAGCTGAGGCTGTCGAGGTCAGTGAGAACAGGCAGTGGAAAGACATCTGGCCGTGGTTTCCAGGATTTGACACAGTCGGACTTTCACTCCTGGAAGATTGGAGGAACAGGCTCTGCTACCCTGATTGACCCGGGGCCGGCTGCCTTACGGGAAGATCTCCGAGAAGATAGATACGTGCAGAATTTGCTGTTACAAATAGAGACAAAATTGAACGGTAGTCTATGTGTACGTTCTGACCAGAGGAACTTCTTGAGTTAATATTAACTTAGGGACTCCCTTGGGCAAAGTACTGGTAGCGGCCAAAGGCCCTTCCGCCTGACCATCTTCCGAGAACCAAAGCTGTTTGTTGTAAAGACAGTTCCTCTGCACTCTGCCCGCTGCCGCGTTCTCAGGTCCTACTCTGAGGAGGTCGATTGTAAAGCCTGAACGATGGGAATTGTTTCGTCTTGATTGTTTTAACGATAAATCCATTCGCTGCTCGTATAACTGCCTGATCTTAAGGATAGATCGAATATTTCCTGGTAAATAGGTTAAAGCTATTGTTACTGACCTTTAAAAGGTATTTTGATCATCACATAAAGTCTTTGAAAGTCACAACAAAAAAAAAACCCATAGTGCATCCTAAGCCATGTTGATTTATGACATTATGTGGTCACTGTTAGGGTAGGTGACATAATAAACTGGAAGAACCATTGTGTTCCCAAAGGTGTGATTATCTAGTAAATATGTCTTTGGGCCATACTAAAAGCAGAACAGTGTGAGCCATAGTTTAAATCCAGTAAGCATATGGTTTTGCAGTTTGCATGCACCTGACAGGTTTAAAGTACAGAGTAAAAATATGAACATTTTTAGAGAATCTTATGTTTTATGTCTACAACTATTATAATCCATGTAACTGCTTTAGATCATTTGAATTTTAGGTTATGCTTGGTAACCAATATTGAGCCAATACATTTATAGCCGCTAGCTTTAATTTTCACTACTAAATACAGACCAGGTACTATCAAAGAACAAGCTATGAAGAAAATGGCAGTTGTGTAGCTAGAATACCTTCTATTTTCGCTATAATTATAGGCTATATTATTTGATATGGCAGTAGAATCAGTGGCAGACTGTTATTTAAATTAGTATGTCTGAGACTCTAAGTTGTATTTTCCTTTTCATGATCTGACAGTAGGAAGTTCTGTTTTAGCAATTAAAAATAGGAACACAAGTCCAGTGTGGTAGCACATACCTGCAATTCCAGCACCTGAGAGGCCAAGGTAGCTAGTTTACCATAAATTTGAGGCCAGCTTGGATTGCACAGACCCTATCTCAAAATAATAATAAAGTAAACAAATACATTAGATATTTTTAAAAAATAAATGTAAGTTCCTCAAAGGCAGGGACTTTGTCTGTTTGTATTCCCAGCACCTGTACCTGACACATTAGAGATTAGTAAATCATTGTTGGACGATCTTTCTCTTCTGAAAAACAACAAATCAGAGGGAGTCTTGCCAACTAATTCCGATTTTATGAATTCATTAGCCTTCCTTTAGGGCCTTGGGAATTAGAAAATGGGAAAAACAATGTAGACTTTGTCCTTTTTGGTTAATACCTGTAATTAGTTGTCAAAAATATTAACTTAGTGAGACTAGAAAAGTATGGAGGGCTGAGATATAATGGTAGAACACTTGGCCTAGCAGGCTCAAAGCCCAAGGTTTGGTCTCTAGTACCACAAAAATAAGTACATGAATACCATAAAAATAAATAGGACAAAAATAAATAAGAAAAGTGCCAACTGTGGAGGCACATCCCAGCATTCTAGAGGCAGAGGCAGGTAGATCAGATCTCAGTGAGTTCCAAGCTAGTCCTGTACAGTGACACCCTGTCTTAAAAACAAAACAAAACAGTTATTAACAAAAAAGCAACAGACCACATCCACATGACACATGTTCATTACGTCATAGGATATGCCAGGTGGTAGTGGCACACACCTTTAATCCCAGCACACGGGAGGCAGGGGCAGGTATATCTCTGTGAGTTCAAGGCCAGCCTGGTGTACAGAGCAAGTTCCAGGACAAAAAGCTACAGAGAAAAACCATCTCAAAAAGACAAAAGAAAAGTCATAGGATAACTAAGCGAATGTAGCAGTTGAGCTACTCTGCCTTCTTCTGGCCGCCCCAACAGATAAAACTGTGGGTACTGGTACTGTGACACAGCAGAAAAATCCACTTTCCTAGTCATGTTAATTTACATACTATAATCTTATTGGTTAAATTTCAAAAGTCTTACTTTTTAATTGAAATATAATCTAATAGTAGTCACCAAATACAAAGTCATCTTAACACAAAATTAGCCATCAAAAAATTGAAGTAAACAAAACACATTTAACAATCTATTTACATTAAAAACTACATTCTCAGAGTTAGGGGTTTGGCTCAGTACAATGCTTGCCCAACAAATTTGAAGTTCTAGTTCAAATCCCCGGCACCACAAAAAATAGAGTCTACAATTTGAAGACTAGTTTAAACAGCAAACCTATACAAAGAGGCTCCACCTGTTCTAAACTACACAAATGATTTAAAATGCTGGTAAATACCAAATTAAACACACCGACCAGCAGCCATTTCTGATGTCTTTGAAACCAGCTATGGCACTGAGACTGGCCTTTAACTAACTCCTGGTCCTCTGATCTCAATCTTCCAAGTCCTAGGATTACAGGTTTGTGTCACCACAGCTGGCCAGTATTATACCTGCCTTAAAATATATACATTGGCCAAGTATGGTGGCACCCACCATTAATTCCAGCACTTCAGAGCAGATGGATCCCCATGAGTTTGAGTCCAGACTGGCCTACACAGTTCCAGACCAGGTAAGGCTACATAGACTATCTCAAAAAAACAAAATAAATAATATACACATTGGACATCAGAACTTGAAACTAAAGACCCTGTGATTTTTAAATCTTTAGACTTAACACCTGATTGATCTGCTTGAAAATTTTAAACCATTCCAGTTCTCAGCAGACTACTAAGCCTTAATGTAACCATATTTTTATTAGACTATATGCTTGAAGATTTCATTTCTCACAGATTTTCTTGATTCTCTTTCCCATAGTTGCGGCTGCCTTCTCTGGTCCCTTCCTGTTTCTCCAGCTTACAGCCCACACTCCATATATATATTTGTGCATGGGTGTTTTTCTTTGCTATGTGTATGTCCAATCTTGGAGTTACAGACAGTTGTAAGATGCCATGTGAGTGCTAGGACTTGAACCCAGGGCCTCTGGAAGATCAATTAGTGCTCTTAACCACTGAGACATCTCTCCAGCCCCCCACACTCCCTTTTTCTGAGTTGCAAAGGTTACCTCCCAACTTACAACTTGCTGACAGATACATTATGCATAGAATATTCCCTGCTGTCTACCCTTTTATCCCAATATGTTTATCATTCATTAGCATTGCCTCAAAAATATCCATCTATGGAAAAAACTTGATTCCTTCCTAGAATGGTCTTGGTTTGACACTTGTAACAATCATTAGGTTTTCTTTTTCCTATGACTCAATATTTATATTCATTTAATGTGCTTCCCTTCACTAGACTGAAAGCTTCAAGATACTAGAAATTTGTTTTATCTTTTGAGACAGGATCTATTATCTTTTGATGGCAGATCTCTATGATCTGCTCCATATATGGCAGTTTACAACCATTTGTAATTCCAGGCTAGCTTTGAACTCTAGCTCCTGCCACAGCCTGAGTGCTATGATTACAGGATGCATACCTTAGTTGTGCTTTATTACTGTATGCCTAACACAGGGTAGGCTGCAGCGAATCAGTCTTAACACTTGAACAGCACTTGAGAAACTGAGGATGATCATAAATGCCACAGTTTGAGCTACAGGGAGAGTTCAAAGCTAGTGTGGACTACATAGTTAAGATCCTGTATCAAAACTTTGTCTTTGGGGGGGAAAAAGTAAAATGTATCAGGTACCTGAAAAAACTTGCTTTAAATATATATATATATATATTCCAATTAAATCATTTATTGCATTTCTGGCTCCAAATGTATCTGGTTTTAAACACTTGCTTATTAGTCCTAGATGTTACTGAAAGACAAAAATAGAGTAGAAAAGAGGTATTCAAGGAGCAGGAGGAATGGTTCGAATGATGAAGAGCACTTGTTAGTCCTGCAGAGGATCCAGGTTCGATTCCCAGTACCGACATAGTTATTTACAACCATCCATGACTCATTTCCAGGAGATCAAATGTTCTTCTAATCCATTCAGGCACTAAGCATTCTTGTAGTATGCATACAGGCAAAACATACATGCATAAAGGCAAAATACACATAAGAAAGGAATAAATCTAATAAAAAGAAAACTTAAAAGATATATTGAAAATCTACATTTTCTAGTCATGGTGGTACATACTTTTGATTCGAACTCTCAGGAAGCAAAGGAGTTTGAGGCCAGCCTGGTCTACAGATTGAGTTCCAGATCAGCATACATAGTGAGATTCCCAATTAAATGAAATAGAGGAACTGGAAAAAAATGGCTTAGTGATTTAGAGCACTTGCTTCTCTTCCAGAGGCCCCAGGTTCAATTTCTAGCACCTATATATGGCAGCTCACAACCATTTGTAACTCCAGTCCCACGGTATCTAACCCCCTCTTCTGGCCTCTGTGAGCAACACACACCTGTGATGTACATACATGTAGGCAAAATATACACACATACAAATTTTTTTTTTAAAATATTTATTTATTTATTATGTATACAATATTCTGTCAGTGTGTATCCCTGAAGGCCAGAAGAGGGCACCAGACCTCATTACAGATGGCTGTGAGCCACCATGTGGTTGCTGGGAATTGAACTCAGGACCTTTGGAAGAGCAGGCAGTGCTCTTAACCGCTGAGCCATCTCTCCAGCCCCACATACAAATTTTTTAAATGTCAATTCATAAATGTCTTAATGTAAACATCATGTAACACAAAAATAATTTTACAATTATATATTCATACAAACAGTCACAAATACAATGGAATGATATATAGAAAGTAAAAAAATCCAACCCTCCATTTTCCAGTGTCAAAACTATCAACAAGTTGGGTGTGGTGGCTCATGCCTGAAATCCCAGTGCTGAGGCTTAGGTACAAGTATCACAGTGAGCTCCAGACAAAATGGGATCCTGTGAACAAGTTCCTTAAAATGCTGACATCTTATAAGTTCCAATAAGTCACAAGACTTTGTTTCACTTTTTTTTTTTTTCTTGATGGTCTCTCGACATAGCCCTGGCTGTCCTGAAACTCAACATGCATATCAAGCTGGCCTGGAACTCACAGAGATTCAGAGACCTGGTTGCCTCTGCCTCCCATGCTCGGTGATTAAAGACTTTCACCACTTCTGTTTGTTTTACATAATGTCCGAATGTTTTACACATCCAGGTACAGTAGCAAGAATCTTCCTCAAAAAAAAGTAAAGTTTAATTGAAACTTCATAATAAAATATGATTAAGGCTAGATTGCTGAAAAAAGAAACCACATCCCCGGCACCTGCGACAAGTGGAGCGTGCGGTGCCCGGCTCTTGGCCATGTCTGTGGACACCTCCGCCTCGGAGCCAGAGTCCGTGCCGGGACTGGGGCGGGAACCCCAGCTGGAATCCGAACCGGACCAGTTGTGTTCCCAGCACAGAGAGCCTCTGAGCGGGTTCTGCCTCTTCAAGAGATAGCTGGTATGCGGTATGCGCCGCCTGCGCCAGGTTGGGCGGTAGCTGTGATGGGCACCGCATCTGCCAGGCGGAGGAGCACGCCGATGAGCTGCGAGACAAGATTGTAGACCAATACGAGAGGCTGCAGTTACAGAGCGTGGGCATTACCAAGAATGTGGCGGAGGTCCTGCAAGGGAAGAACCAGAAAGCAGTGAGCATGGCTAGTGCAGCGAGGGAGCTGGTTATCCAGAGGCTGAGCCTTGTGAGGAACCTGTGTGAGAGTGAGGAACAGCGTTTGCTGGAGCGGGTGCTCAGGGAAGAGGGGAGGGCACACCAGAGTATCCTGACTCAGCGGGCACATTGGACTGAGGCACTGAAATAGCTGCACCCTCCATACCAGCCTGGTGGGCATGCTCACCCATCTGGATGACCTCCAGCTTATTCAGAAGGAACACGAGATTGTTGAGAGAGCTGAGGAAGCAGAGAGCATTTTGGATCCCCAGGAGTCGGACAAATTAAGCTTTAACGAGACGTGTACTTGGAGCCCACTACTGACTCAACTCTAGGCAACATCGGTTCTCGGGTCTCTCTCAGGCATGGAGGAGGTGCATGTCAATGAAAGGACTGTCAGCGCTTTGTTGCATTTGTCTGAAGATCGAAGGACCCTGACCTTCAGTGCCAAGAAGTCCAAGGCCTGCTCAGATGGCCCAGAGCTCTTTGACCTCTGGCCTAATGCCTTGGCTGCCACCGCCTTCCAGGCCGGACTCCATGCCTGGATAGTGAATGTTCAGCACAGTTGTGCTTATAAAGTGAGTGTAGCCTCAGCCCAGCTGCCTCGAGAGGGTTCTGGTAGTGACTGCCGCCTGGACCACAATGCCTTCTCCCGCTATGATCAAGAGTTCCGTTTCTCACACAATGGGCAGCATGAGCCTCTGGCGGTGTTTCGGTGCCCAGCACATCTGGGCATGCTGCCAGACCTCCAAGCAGGAGAGCTGGTCTTCTGTGAGCCTGCCTCAGGGACGGTGCTTCGTATCCACCGCACATCTTTCCCTTGGACCGCTGCTCCCAGTCTTTGCTGTGGCTGACCAGGTCATCTCCATCGTTCACCAGTGGCTACAGTGAGGCCAGATCCACGCCCCCCCCCATCACCTTTACAGGCCAGGCCATGCTTCCAGCTAGTGTCCTATCCCCCAGTGATGTGTGTGGTCTTCCCCATGGGCAATTTTTAAAGAGATGGGATCTGCTTCAAAAAAAAAAAAAAAGACTATTGCTGAGAGCACATTTCCTTCACATTTATTCTCCTCCACTAAAATAATGCTGTTCAGGGGGCTGGAGAGATGGCTCAGTGGTTAAGAGCACTGACTGCTCTTCTAGAGGACCAGGGTTCAATTCTCAGCACCCACATGTCAGCTCACAACTGTCTGAAGATCCAGTTGCAGGGGATCTGACACCATCACACCAATGCACATAAAATAAAGTTAAATAAACCATAAAAAAATAATGCTGTTCAAATATATACAGCCTACAAATTCATCACCAAAACTTTGTGGTTTTACCTTGTAAATCAAGTAGATAGATAACTAAGCAGTTGGCAAACATATAAATACTGAGCACAACTAAGGTCCAGAAGGTACCACTGTGCAACGTATCCACTGTCAGGTTAATGAGACCAGTTGTTACATTTGACAGTAAGAAAAAAAACAGCTGGTTTCTGTTCAGAGCTGTGATTAAACAAAGACTGGGCTCTTTTTTTCCAGCTTCTAGGATTAGAGATTTGGAATCTTTTTTATTTGTAGCAGGCAACTGTATAAGTTTCCAAGAACATGGTACTAGAGCCCCTTTAATTAGAAATTTGGCAAAACTCAAAATTATATCACTCAGTAACAGACAGCTAAGAAGCATCAGGCTAGAAGCAACCACCCACACACAAAAGGCTAAATTGGCCATCCTTCGAGACACAGCTTCTACATTCACTTGAACTATATAAAGAGACAAGAAAAAGCTAACAGCCACTAAGAGAATACAACAAGTCACTTTTATCCAGTCTCTGATGTGTGTTCTGTTCTTAAGCACATACAACCCTGTTTGCACGCCAGCCATGTGTATAGTCACATACCCCAACGTGGAAATTATTCCTTCTCGGTTGGCATTTAGTAAACCAACTCTCGTGCCACTACCATCAGTGCCATACAAAATTATACTCTTGAGTGGAGTAAAGTCAAGAGCTAGCTGGTATAACACAGTAATGCTGACAGCCACAATCCAGGACTTATTTAAAGGAAAAATAATCAAAAGAAGTGATGTTACTAATTTCACAACTACGATGGTAAAGAAAAAATTCCAGTGAACACCATACTCAGTTAAATGTTCCTGATAGCCTATGGATTTTATAATGACTAACCGCCCCATTCCTAAGACAACTAATGGCCAGACAGAATACAGTGATTTTCTAAGATAATTAAATCTGGACCCTTCTACATGTTTCCCTCTAACCTCTGGACAAACCATTGCAGCCCCAAAAATAAAGCCACCTACTCCATAATCCATTGCCCCTGTCCCATAAAGCTCAGTTTTGGCAAATCTTCTAGGGAACAGTGGGAAATCCACAGCCAAAATGGCAATAGCAGTAAACACACTGTTAACGACCCGGTAATAAGTGACAGCTGGACTGTACTCTGATTCTAGGCTGATTTGCAAGAAGTTTGCAAAGACTTTCCGAACAGGCACTTTGGCATGGCAAGTCCTCCTCTGGTATATCTGATACAACAGCCATGCCCCACAGGCAATTGCAGTGAGATTCTCAAGTAGGATAAACGGAGACAATATAGTCAAAGTGATCACCAAGGGGACTACGAGGACAACAAAGTCCATGAAGAATCGTGTGCTCCAGCTGTGTGAGAAAGAACACACATGCTGTGAGAAAATGATCAAAAGGCCTCTACACAGGATACAGAATGCAGGAAAGCACAAGCCCTGGGTCACTTCCAGCACGCTGGTTCCGTTAAGGTTACTGACAAAAGCTTCCTTCATCTGCTTTTGAGACATTTTTTTTTCTTCCTGTGAAAATGATATAAAAGAATGGATTTGAGGAAAACAATATTGCTGTAAAGTCAGTAAATATTTACATATATCACTTGAATTTACACATTTCTTGGTTTCAGAACAGAAGTTTAGGGGCTGGAGAGATGGCTCAACAGTTAATTGGCTGCTCTTCCAGAGGTTCCAGGTCCAATTCCCAGCACCTAAATGGTAGCTCACTACTGTCTGTAACTCCATTTCCAGGGGACCTGACACCCTCACACGGACATACATATGGGCAGAACAGCCAGGTGGTGATGGCCCACATCTTTAGTCCTAGCACTCAGAAGGCAGAGGCAGGTGGATCTCTGTGAGTTTGGGGCCAGCCTGTCTACAAGAGCTAGTTCCAGCACAGGCTCCAAAGCTACAGAGAAACCCGGTCTCGAAAAATAAAACAAAAAAAAAAGAAGAGTATGAAATTTCTAGTTCAAAGTTGTATCTTCACTATAAAGCAAACTCAAAATGAAAGTCCATTTGGAAGCTGGGTATGGTGAAGCATCACTTAAAGACACAAGATGGTCCTTGCTTACATCCTGAGTTCCCAGCCAACTTGGCTACCTGAAACCTTGTCTTTTTCTAAGACAAGGTCTCACTGTGTAGCCTAGAACTCAAGGTGTAGATCAGGCTGACCTTGAACTTGAGAGGGCCACCTGCCTCTGCCCCACCCCCTCACAAATGCTTAAAGGCTTGTGCTACCACATCCAGCGAGACCTGGTCCTTAAGAAAGTAAATTTGGGATATGAATCCCAAATGACATCAGTCAGAAATTTCTTTTCTTTTTTTAAAAAAAGATTGATTGTTTACAGTGTTCTGCCTGCATGTATCCCTGCTGCCCAGAAGAGGGCACCAGATCTCATTGTAGATAGTTGTGAGTGACTATGTGGTTGCTGGGAATTGAACTCAGGACCTCTGGAAGAACAGCCAGTGCTCTGAATCTCTGAGCCATCTCTCCAGTCCCCAGCCAATTGCAAAGCATAACATTCTCTCTCTCTCTCTCTCTCTCTATATATATATATATATATATATATATATATATACACACACACATACACATACATACATACACACACATACATACATGTGTTTGCATATAAAATAATATTTTAGCTATAGTTATATGTACATGGTGATATATACTGATATGTTATGAAAACCTTCAAGAAAGCTGCATGTGCATTGCTAAGAACTTTAAAATAAACTTCAGTAAAGAAGAGAGAGAAACTGTTCAGTGTATTTTAGAGTCAGGGTCCTTGGTTTCCGTTCAGAACCTCAAAACCTACTGCCCTGGGCACCTAGAGGTGAACGCATGAGAGCCAGGTTGTTCTTTTCCTCGTATACACACGGCCATATTTTCAGATTAAGAAGCAGGTGGACAGAATGGATGGGATGCATAGTACACGCCAGAGCTCGTGGTTTCTTTTTCCGCAGCCTAAACGCTCCTCTGTCACATACTACCGTCTGAAAAGTTGGCACACTGAGGGCATGCACACGTCGGTCAGATATGAAGCACTGTGGGTACTGCCCCTGAGGTGGTCCACTCGGGTCTACTTGGGCCCGGCATCAGCATCTCACCGTAAGTGGCCCTGCTCTTTTGGCCTTTTCCTGACAGACCTCGTCACAGCCACGCCCCGTCCGGGACCGAGGGTCTTCGGCATTGACAGACCAGGCTCCCACCGCACCAGCCCGCTCCCTCCGCTTCCGCCTCGCGGACTACGCTTCCGGCCGGCGCGGCGCAGCCTGTTCTTCCGGGTCCGCAGATTCCGCGCGCCCCCGCCCGGGATGGCGACGCTCCCCGCCCCGCCGGCTCCCCACGCCCTTCGGTGTGTTGGGCTGGGTTCGTCCCGATCCTCTCGAGATCCAGCCGTGTGGAGGTCCGAGGCAGAGGGTCCGAGAAGGCCGCGTCAGACTCGGCCACGGCGACCTGCACTAGACCGGCTCCCGGGCCCCCGGAAGCCACACTCTCCCACACCGAACTCGGGAGGTCACAGAAACGCCACACCTTACCCCAGGGTCTGAAAGCACCTCACCTCACCCGTAGCCCGCCGGCCAGAGCCTGCGGCCCGGGACCGACCACGTGCGCCCAGCGCCGCGTTGCGCGCCCCGCCCCCGGGGAGGAGCCGCCGGGCTCCGGACCACTTAGCCGGGGCTTCTGCGGGCCGCGGGCGAGCCGGAGTTGCGGGCTTTCTTTTCTAGCCGCTCCCGCTCTTTCTGCTTTCTTCCCTCCCCGGGCTCTTCTCACCGCCTCACCCTGCCCACCTTCCCGGTTGGGACTACACGCTGAGCGCCCAGACCGTGGGACCGGTGAGTTCCATTCCCCGCCTAGATCCGAAACCCTTCCCGGCCCAAGGGGTTAGGGAGGCCAGTGTACCTCTCAGAGCTAAAGTGTGAAGGAGGCGCCTCACCTTCTAATTCAGTATTTCTCTTTCTACCCTTTTGTGACCTCAGGAGGAGGTAGCCCAGCTTCTGCCCAGGACAAGGACCTTCACGGTCACTTTCCAGCTTGCCAGCAGGGGGCCACAAGGGGTTGTTTCTGGCTGTTCGGGACTGGACTTCTGTCCCTTTCCTTGTCCTACCCAGGGACGGAGTGAGAGGCATAAGGAAAGTGCGCCCTTGACTAGGGTCACATCCACCTTCCCGGGAAGGACGTATTCTCTCAGTGCCAGCTGCTTCGAGTGGCATCCCAGCCCTGGGCACCGCTGGCGCGTTGCCAGTGCTCTAAGTGCTGGTTCCCGCCAGGAATCTGGAGCAAAGAGGGATAGACCCCCCCAGACCCTAACCCATCTATTTCTCTCATAGTCTTCCGACTGTCCTTCCTGCCAGGAGAGAAACTGAAGCAGGGGCGGAGGAGGAGGGTTGTGATCGGGTTGCCACTTGCTTGGACTTGGTCTTTTACCTATTCATTATTCCCTTCTGTCTACTGTGGTCACGCCCTTTTCAGAAATTCTTGGTGGTAACCGCGAGAGGAGAGAGCCGGGAGAACAGGAGGAAACTGCTCTGATCTGACTTGGCTTCAACCGGGAGCTGACGCTGCACGGTAATGAGCAGCCTTTCCTAAGCTCTCACACAGGTACTTAACCACACGGGCCATAATTTTACACTTTGTGGTATGGTAGTATACCATTGGCAATTGTGTGAAAATGAGAGTTAGAGAGCTCCTGCGACATATTCTAGGAGGGTTGTGAGCTTTGGATTCTAACTCAACGCCGTTGTGGTCTCCTGGTTGGTCTTCACAAAGTGAGCTTCCAGCTGAGTCTCCAGAGACCCTCGGGTGATGGGGTACAGTGTACAGAGTGACGGTGTCTAGCCCAGTCCTGATACCCTTTTTTGTTTGAATTTTCCCTCTCCCCGTTTCCATGGAAGTCCCTGGTCCTGATTCTTTAAAGACTAGGTGTGGTCAGAGCCTCAAAAAGTCTGTAGCAGGGTTAATCCATCAACCCATATTTGAGGTCCCTTATCCTCATCCCTCTTTGCTAGGCAAGGATTGAGGTCTGGGAAAGTCCAAGTCTGAGTGAGGCTCGACATTTTTCAGATCCTGCCCTCAGGCTGCTCCTCCTTTCTTCTCTCCTGCTCTCACCTCGTTTGTTTGAGACAAGGTGTAGTCCAGACAGGCCTCAAACTGAGATCCTCCTGCCTCAGCCTCCTGAGTGTTCCCCATCTCAATCACACCTTTTGGGCAGTGGACCTTCCATGCCTGATCAGTGGCCCCAAATGGGTTATCAACTCTTTACGTAATGCTAATAATATTCATGCTCAGTGATAATCAGATTTATACTGTGCTTTCAAACCTTGACCTCATTGACCTTCACAACCTTTCGAAGTAAGGTAGTTTAACTATCCCTGTTTTCAAGGTGAGGATTTGGGGTGATAGGGTTGCCCTGGGGTCACATACCCATCCAGTTACTGAACTATGATTCCCTTCTCATACAACAGCTTCCCAGGAGCATAAGGAGTTGACTCCAGGCACATTCTCCATCAGCTGCTGACTACATTTACATGGGTATTTCTGTCTAGATAGAGCCAAGGTTATTTCTCCCCAGTGTCTTCATTCTCCACGCTGTGATGTACTGAACCAGAAGATCTTGCAACCCCAGCCCATCACTTACTTACCTTAAAACTGCCCTTGGCCTTTCTCTGTAAGGGAAATGCCTGAAGGCATCCCAGGTCATCTCCGGAGGCTCTCATCAAAGTTTCCAAACTTCGTGATTAGCAAGGGAAAGCACAGACTCTCACTCTCTGCCCAGGCCTGCCTGATTCTCATTTGGGTGCCTCCTGCTTGGTGGGAGGAGTAGGAGTGAGTCACCCCAGAGAAGCCATCACCTGTGTGGCCCTTGTCTTCCGTCTCACGCTACAGGTTCCAAGATGACTTGGCTGAGATTCCGACACACCTGAGTCTGCTAGAGTGATGACCTCATGACCAAGTTGATAGACAGTACTGCTTGTGTCTGTGACACAACTCTGGCTGCCCACGCTAAAGCACGATGCTCCGGCAGGTAAACCCTCAACTGATGTGATCAAGAGCAGAGACACCTTCCTGTGTGCCTTTCTGAATGAAGGACTGCAGTGTCCGTAGCTGGAAGGATAGGAAAGACCCCTTCTTCAGATAGTCATTCCAGCACTCTTCCTGATACACTGGACTTGAATGTCTCTCTTTTTGTGGCTTTGGGCTCTTTTCCTTGGAGTGCATAAGGTAGGCTAGTTAAAGGAATTCAGGTCACTTTGATGACCTTAAATGGGGCATATCCTGATAGAAGTCCCTGCCAGGGTGTTTTATTGAATCATAGTAGAAATTTGGGGCTTCCTAGAATGTTCGTTGAAGCTAAGCCTTTAAGAATAATAAACAATTAGCCAAGTTAGCTGGGCATGGTGGCACATACCTTTAGTCCTAGCAGCTGGGAGACAGAGGCTGGCAAATCTCTATGAGTTCAAGGCTGGCCTGGTCTACAATATTGAGTTCTAGGACAGCTGGGGCTATAGCAAGAGAGAAACCCTGTCTCAAAAAAAAAAAAAAAAGAACCAAGTGGAGAAGGAACATAAGCAGTCCCAACAAAAGATGTCTGCCTGTGCAGAAATGCAAGGGAAGGCACCTTATGTGGGAGTCTAGCATTCTACCTCTGAAAAGGCTAGTATCCTTGGCCTGCAAGGTAGGGACCACCCTTCACTGTGGAACTCTTCCTCATACACATAGCTTCCTTTATAAGTAGCTCAGATGCAGAGAGCAAAAATTTGCTGGAATTTGATTTTCCTAAATTCTGTCCCACAATAAGGGCTCAGGGAGTTTGTGCTCTAGCAGGATAACCAAGGTAGGACTTATCAGTCTGAAGAAAGCCATGACAGATGCGACTAGACCATCCTGCTATTTTCTAGGAAATGGACTTGAAGGCTACAGAAAAGCAGGCAGGACAATTGTCTGCTCTGGGTTGTTGTATTTCCTTCCTTCCTTCCTTCCTTTCAGTCCTTGTTATATAGTAGGCATTACATTTGAATATTTTGTTTCATCTTCACAGTGCAGTGAAAAAAAATATACTAATGTATACTATACAGTGCTGTTCTGTGCCCATTCTGGAGATAAGACTCAAACAAGTTAAATGGCTGACCCAAGGTCACATTCATTATCAGGAATTTGGAAAAATAAAGGCAATCAAAAATGATATTGAGGTTATCTAGTAATACTATCCAAACACAATATTTTTAAAAAATGTCTAGACTTTTTTGCCCTATATTTTTTTTTCTATTCTTTTCTCTTTTTTGTGTTTTCAAGACAGGGTTTCTCTGTGTAGCTCTGGCCATCCTGAAACTAGCTCTGTAGACCAGGCTGGCCCCAAACTCAGACTCACCTGCCTCTGCCTCCTGAGTGCTGGGATTAAAGGCACACACTATCACACTCCAGCTCTTTTTTTTTCTTTTTTTGAGGTCTTTCTGAGTAGCCCAGGCTAGGCTTGAATTCATGGGAGTTCCCCACTTCTCCTGAGTGCTGGGATTACAGGTGTGTACCACCATACCCAGCAATAACTACTTTTTGGGGAGGACATTTTACATGTCTTCCCAAACTCTTCGTTCATATATATATACACACACACATATATATATATATGAGGTAGGCACAATCACTATTCCCATTTTAATGTTAAGAAAATTGAGATAAGGGGCTGGAGAGATGGCTCAGTGGTTAAGAGCACTGACTGCTCTTCCAGAGGACCCGGGTTCAATTCCCAGCACCCACATGGCAGCTTACAACTGTCTGAAGATCCAGTTGCAGGGGATCTGACACCTTCACACCAATGCACATACAATAAAGTTAATAAACCATAAAAAAAATACTTAAAAAAAAAAGAAAATTGAGATAAAAAGAGATTAAGAAACTCAAATAATATTGTACAAGAATAATGGTAGAGTCAGGATTCAAACCTGGGTAGCCTAGATTCCATTTCCACACTCTTCATCTGTAACCCTGGGAATTGAACTGAGGCCTCACCTGTGCTAGGCAGGTGCCCACTAAACTATATCTCCTGCCTTTTTACCAAAGTCTTAAATTGGCAAGGCTGGCCTTGCACTTAACAATCCTGCCTCAGGAAAGAGTCCTTCTACCAAGCTCAGTACAATCTAGCTTTCTTTGTTGTTGTTTTGTTTGCTTTTCAAGACAGGGTTTCTCTATATAGCCCTGGCTGTCCTGGAACTCACTCTGTAGACCAGGTTGGCCTCGAACTCACAAAGATCCACCTGCCTCTGCCTGAGTGTTGGGATTAAAGTCGTGCACCACCACCACCCAGCATAATCTAGCTTTCTAACCCAAGCTCTTGGTACTATACTTAACTCCCAGTTGAATCAAAACTGTTCCTGAATTGCAGCTGGTTTTGTAAGTAGTCCCTTCCTCCTTTTCTTCCTCCTCCTCCTCCCTTCCCTTCTCTTTCCTTTCTTTTTCCTTCAGTCCTTGTCCTTCCATAGATTCAGCTATAGGCTGTAGCAATTGCCCTCAAGAACAAGCGCCTTCTCTGTACATTATGATGAGCCTGAGACTCACAGTCTTTAAGAGAAACTCATTACTATGCTGCTACCTTGGCTTGTTCCTGAGGGGCGTGAGCACTGAGGGTTCACCAATCTCATTAGAAACACAGCCATACCAAGACTTCAGCCTCCTAAGCTGTCTTCTCTTCCCTCTCCATCCTGTGCTGTACAGACAGCAGCTCTGTGAAACTGGTACCCTGTAGCCTAAAAGTTACCTTAGCTGGAGCTCACAGCAGAGGAGACAGCAGGGCATGGATTATTAATACGTACTGTCAAGGCCTTGACTAAGTGTTCTGTGTGTTTCTTTTTCCCCATAACCTTGGAGTTGAGTTTATCACCCCCCCAAAATAAACAAAAAACAAAAAAACATGGCTCATAGAGGTGAATTACCTAGGCTTTCACGCTAATAAGTAGCAGAGCTGAAACATGAGCCACCTGGATCTTGTAGAAACCTGTTCTTTCTCCTGTGCAGGCTTCACCCTTATTAGCTGTCAACTGGTCTGAGACCCAGGTCCCACGGCTCTTGTGTTGTTCCCAGGTGAATGGTCACAGTTCAGGCTCTGATGCCCAAGGTAGGGCATCCCTCAAGGGAGATCTCCAGGAGTTCCTGGGTGGGGAGGCACCACTCGATCAGCTGGATGACCTCACCAAGGTGAATCCTGTGACACTGGAAACAGGTATGGGCCTTCCTCTCCTCCAGACTGTTGCTCCAAAAGAATAGGGACATAGCGAGAGTCTGCACACTTTCCCCTGTTCACACCAAGCACTGATACTCCTGACCTGGCCCCTGCCCCAGGGAACCTGGCACTGCACCTGGGCTCCCCAGGGCAGGCTTTGCTCTAGGTTTGGGACTCGTCTTAATTAGATCTTATATCTATTCATCAGGGAGCTACAGGGTTCTAATGGCACTTAGCTAATTACAGAGGGAGGGCTGCTTTGCAGATGTGTGTCTGGCGTTCTGTCTGCATTTGAGCCAGACTTTGCTTACAGCATCCTTTCCTCAGTCCTGAGGTGCCTGCAGGCCCGGTACACAGAAGACATATTCTATACCAATGCTGGCTGTACCCTGGTAGCTCTGAACCCCTTCAAGCCCATCCCTGAACTCTACGCACCAGAGCTGATGCAAGAGTACCATGCTGCGTCTCAGCCTCAGGTAAAGACTCCCTGCCTCCTGCCCAAGCCTCCCTGTAGCTTCACCGTCAGTCTTCATCTATGCCCCAGGAATCACTCAAAGCCTTCTGGTGCTGTGTCCCTGCCCAGCAGGAACTCTCAGAAACTGAACACATAACTAAGGTACAATGTGGATGATAAATACTAAACCGAGATTGAAACCTAAAATAGAAACATAAAACAAAGGTATTATTATTGTTGTTATTATTATTATTATGAGAAAAGATTTACAGGTGTGGTTGTGCCTTTACCTTTAGAAAAGAATAAAAGTGTATACAATGGGGATTGTCCTTGAGCAGTCAGCACACGTTCTTCTGTACTGAGTAAATTACACTACAAAGACAAGAATAAATTATTTGAGGGAAGGCTGGAAATGGACACATGTTCAGGGAGAGGAGAGAACAAGCTGGCTGGCAGGAGAAAGCCTGGGTTAAGAGGTGATGGGTAAGGGTCTGAAGATGAGCACACCCAGGCAGAATTTGTCCCATGTGGAGGTAGGCCTTTGAACAGAGTCTGTAAGAGGAAGCATGAGAGTGGAAGAAACAGAGAGAATACTTGAGGCTTTTTAACAGTTGTTACTAGGTACCTGCAGCAAGGACAGGTATAGAAAGACAGACAGTTCTCAGGAAGCTGTCAGTGATCATTGCTGGCTAGGCTAGCGAGGTATGATTTAGATGGCACTGCCCTGGGGTTTATGTAATGAGAAGTATCAAGTGGAGTCCAGGGAAGTCAATCCTGAGAGCCAACCTGATCTGACACATTCTCTGCCTGATCCTCAAAGGCAAAAGTTAGGCCATGGTCCCCTCTCTTTTTTACAGTGCCCAACTGGATGTCAGCACATTGAAAATAGTATTTGTTGAAAGAAGGGTGGCCGAGCTGGAGAGATAGCTTAGCAGTTAAGAGCACTGGCTGCTCTTGCAGAGGACCCAGGGTCAATTCCCAGCACCCACATGACAGCTCACAGTTATCTGTAACTCCTGTTGCAGGGGACCTGATTCCCTCATAGAGACATACTTGCAGGCCAAACAGCATTGTATGTAAAATGAAAATAAATAAATTATTTAAAGAAAAGAAAGAAGAGTGGCTTTGGAATTCAGATTCTGAGGGCCTTGACAGGTTATTAATGCCTCTGAACCTGGCATAGCTCATCTTTGAGGTTAGCCATGCACTAATACACAGACGTCTTAGGTAGTGTGCTGGCTAGTTTTATGTCAACCTGGCACAAGCAGCTGGAGTCATCTCACAGGTAGGAAACTCCACTAACAAAATGTCTTCAACCGGTCGATGGTGGCACACACCTTTAATCCCAGTACTTGGGAGGCAGAGGCAGGTGGATCTCAGTGAATTCAAGGCCAGCCTGGTCTACAAAGTGAGTTCCAGGACAGCCAGAACTGTTATACAAAGAAACCCTGTTTTACAAAAACAAAACAAAAAGAAAAAGAAAATCCCTCCATGGGCTGGGGAGATGGCTCAGAGGTTAAGAGGTCTTCCAGAGGTCCTGAGTTCAATTCCCAGCACCACATGGTGGCTCACAGCTATCTGTAATAGGATCTGATGCCTTCCTCTAGCATGCAGGTGTACATGCAGAACAGTCATACATAAAATATAAATAAATAAAATAAAAATCAAGATTGCGTTGTGGGCAAACCTATAGGGTACTGTAGGGTATTTTCTTAACTAGTGATTGATGTGGGAGGGACTAATCCATTGTGGGTGATCCTGGTTGCTATAAGAAAGCAGCGTGAGCAAGATAGTAAGTAGCACTCCTCAAGGACCTCTGCATCAGCTTCTGCCTTGGGGTTCTTGGCCTCCCTAAGTTCCTATTCTGACTGCCTTCAGTGATGAACTGTGATGTGGAAGTAAGCAAGTAAACCCTTTCCTCCCCAAGTTATTTTTTGTCATGGTGTTTTGTCACAGCAATAGAAACCTTAACTAATACAAGCAGTAACTTAAGAAGAAATTAAATGTTCCAAATTATAAAGTACATAAAATAAGCAGCAGAATCAGACTATTAAAGAAAAATGTAGAGGCAGCTCAGTTGGTTGAGTGCTCATGTAGTATACATAGATATGAGTTCTAGCCCTAGAACTGCATAAACCAGGTGTAGTGGAACTTGGGAGGTAGAGTCAGAAGGAACAGAAGTTCATTATCCTCAGCTATCCATAGCAAGTTCTAAACCAGCCTGGGCTACGGGAAAGCCTGTCAGGGGTGGGGGGAGATAAGAGCCTTGAAGAAGGCTAGAGAAATAGTTCAGTGGTAAAGAGCACTTTCTGTTTTTCCAGAAAACCAGGAAACCACTTCCTAGCACCAACATGTTGGCTCAGAGCCATCTTTAACTCCAGTCCCAGGAAATCTGATGCCCTATTCTGGCCTCCAAGGGCACTACACACATGGTACGGACATACATGCAAGCAAAACACCCATACACATAAGATAATAATTTTTTTAACTTAAATAAAATCAGACGAGAGCATAAAGTGCTGAGGTCATAGAGTGCTGGAAGCTAGTTGCATCCCTGCTGAGAACCTAACCTTGGTGGATGAATCAACCACAGCAGTTTGGGTTTTGGAGGAAACATGCTAGCCCTGCTCCTGGTAACTTCCCGGGGTAATTGGTCATTGAATCAATTGAAAACACGACTCACATGGCCATCCACTCTTTGATATTTCAGAAATTGAAACCCCACATCTTCACCGTGGGTGAGCAGACCTACAGGAATGTCAAGAGCCTGATTGAGCCAATCAACCAGTCCATTGTGGTCAGTGGAGAGAGTGGAGCTGGAAAGGTAGAAATGCCAGTTTCTTATCCTGTCCCTTATTACCTGGCCAGGTGAGCGCAAAGGTGAGGACCATTGTGTCATCAGTGGCTGCCAGAAGTCAAAAGCAGCCTTCACTGCTGGCTCTGCTGCCACCCTGGGGAGACACTCCTCCCATTGCACCTTTATTTTCTCATTGGAGGTGCTTGTGGGATCCCTAGAAACAGCAGTCAGATGTTGGGGAACCCAGCATAGGTCCATCAGGTAGAATATCTCTGAAAGACTACTAACGCTACAGGCGTCAGTCATTTCACTTTTGAAGTGGAAGGTAATAGAGGGCCAGCGCCTGCATGGGACTTCTTTGTGAACATAATATGGAGCCTGTATTGTTTGACATGATGACACACATCTGTAATCCCAAGATTTAGAAGGCAAAGACGATGTAGGAGGATCACAAGCCAGCCTGGACTACATAAATAAATGAAGTAAGCATAACACAAAATAGGAGCCAGTACACATAAAGCATTTGGTGGCATGCTTGGCACATGGTAGCGCCACTCCAAAATAGCTGGTTTTTCAGGTTCTTGCCCTGACTTCTTTTCATTATGGACTGTGATGAGGACATATCAGCCAAATAAACCCTCTTGCTTTTGGCTAAAAAAAAAAAAAAAAGTAGCTGGTTTTACTGTGGGGAAAAAGATTGGAAGAGACCAAAGCCTACTGGAATTGAAGCTGGAGAAACAGCTCAGCTGTTTAAGAGCACTTGTTGCAGCCGGGCAGTGGTGGCACACACCTTTAATTCCAGCACTTCGGAGGCAGAGGCAGTCTGATCTCTGTGAGTTCGAGGCCAGCCTGGTCTACAAGAACTAGTGCCAAGACGGGCCCCGAAGCTACAGAGAAACCCTGTCTAGAAAAAAAAAAAAAAGAACACTGTTGTTGCAATTCCAGCAACCTTGCGATGGTTAATAACCATCTGAAACTAGTTCCAGAAGATCCTAAGCCCTCTTCTGACCTCTATGGACGCTACGCCCATGTGATGCAGACATACATTCAGCATACACCCATACACATGAAATAAAAAATAATAATAAGAGGGCTGGAGAGATGGCTCAGCGGTTAAGAGCACTGACTCTTCTTCCAGAGGTCCTGAGTTCAGTTCCCAGCAACCACGTGGTGGCTCACAACCATCTATAGTGAAATCTGATGTCCTCTTCTGAGGTGCAGGTACACACATTAATAAGTAAATAATCTTAAAAAAGAAAGAAAGAAAACAGAGATAGGAGGATCTTAGAGTTTGAGCCCAGCCTGATCTACAGAGAAAGTCCCCAGACAGCCAGGACTACACAGAGAAACCCCATCTCAAAAAAATAAAACAAAATAAAAATAATAATAATAATAATAAATATTTAAAATCGTTAAAGCCCTATTGAAGTTGTCAGTGATAGCAAGAGCAGTACATGAGAAGCTCCAGGTATAGCCAGAGGGCCTTATAGATAGCAAGACCTCAGCAGGTGAGACAGGTGTTGCATAAACAAAGAATTCCACCACTCACCCAGCTGCCTCTCCCTTTCCACAACAGCACTGTCTGAGGAGTTCTCTGGACTGTAAGCCCCTTTGCTACACTCACCTATCAAAGAGTTACTGAACATTAAGCACATCCTGGTCTCTAGACTGCAGACGAGACATAGATGCTATGGGGAGGAGCACAGTGAGAAATGCGTATACAGTTTTGACGTTCTGAACAAACAAAGGAAGACGGTTGGTTAGAGAGGCTCAGCACAGTACCTGAAAACTCAGCTCCTGGACGAAGAATTGTTCACCAGAGTACTTGGGACTGGGACAGAACTTGGCTTAAGATCATCAACACACGTGCCTTAGTCCCAGCCCTCAGGAGACAGAGACAGGCGGATCTCTGTGAGTTCGAGGCCAGCCTGGTCTACAGAGTCAGTTCCAGGACAGGCTCCAAAACTACAGGAAATCCTGTCTCAAAAAAAAAAAAAAAAAAAGATTAACGCAAACAGCTCAATAACCTTTCACCAAGTAGCCATTATGGCCATTGACTAGGCCTGCCTTTTGGTTTTATTTTATTTTTTTAACACTTAATTAGTTAGTTGTGGGTGGGACAGCACTACGCACAATACACATGTAGAGGTCAGAGGACAACCCTTGGGAACCAGTTCTCTCTTCCACCATGTGGATCCTAGGGGTAGAACTCAGATCATCATGTTTGGCAGTGGGAGCCTTTACCGATAGAGCATCTTGTTGGCCTTTTGTTTTGTTTTGTTTGTGTTTTTTCTGTATGAGGGATTAAACCCAGAGCCCTGAATGTGCTGTGCAGGCTTGCTACCAATGAACTCTGATACAGCCCCAGTTCTCATTTTATTTTTAAATTTTGAGGCAAGGTCCTGGTGAGTTGACTGGAATGGCTTTGAACTCACTTATATAGTTCAGCCCTCCTCTGGCTTCCATGGGCACTAGACAGACCTGCAACTGAAATACCTATACACATATTAAAATAAAATGAACTTTAAAAGGTACTTCTCTGTGGACAGGATATAAAATTTATTTGTTTGTTTGTTTGTTTAGTGAAGGGGAAGCCCACTTCCAGATATAGTCAGGAAGAGGGCCATTTCTTCTCCTGCCCCCATATTAATTGGGTGACATATTTCCATCCACAATACACCTTAAACAAAAAGGAAAACTACGTTGCCTGGGTTCAGTCCCCAATACTGGAAACTCACTTCTTTGCATATTGGACTGCGGGTATGACTGAGTGATAGACTGCTTGCCTGGCATTCACAAAGGCCCTGAGTTCAATTCTTAGCACCACCAAAGTTAAACAACTAATCAAACCCCAAGTCAATAGTGAAAAATAATAAAATAGAAAACAGAATAACAGAAATAAATGAGTGAATTCCAAGGACTTTTTTTTGTTTTTGAGGTGTGGGGATTGAGCTTCAGATCATATATATGCAAGGCAAATATGCTACCACTGAGCCACATTCCCAGCAAACTACTTTTGAAAAGTAGTTAAAATCTATACCCACATGGTGCACATACATATGTGTATACACATAAAATTAGATAAACTAGAGCCGGGTGATGGTGGCGCACGCCTTTAATCCCAGCACTCGGGAGGCAGAGGCAGGCGGATTTCTGTGAGTTCGAGCCCAGCCTGGTCTACAAGAGCTAGTTCCAGGACGGGCTCCAAAGCTACAGAGAAACCCTGTCTCGAAAAACCAAAAAAGTTAAAAAAAAATTAGAAAAACTAATCTTAAAAGAAAAGATTAAATTTGGTAATATTCTTGCCAAGAAAGCACCAGACCTGGACAGCTTCACTTATAAATTCTACCAGACATTAAAGGAAAAAGCCTGGCAGTGGTCGCCCATGTCTTTAATCCCAGCACTTTGGAGAGAGGCAGATGGATCTCGGTGAGATCGAGGCCGGCCTGGTCTACAAAGTGAGTTCCAAGACAGCCAGGAGTGTTACACAGAGAAACCCTGTCTCAAAAAAAAAAAAGAAGCAATGTTATAAATTCTCTGAGTCTACAGAAAACAGAAATGAGTGAGCACCTCCAACCTAATGGATTTCTTAGGAAGAGGTGGGGTGAGTGCATGGAATACAGCTGAGCTATAAAGTGATTACCTAACACGCAGGAGGTATAAATGAACTGTATAGTGGCCCACACCTATACTCCTAGCTCTGGGGAGGTGGGGGCAGGAAGAGCAGAAGTTCAAGGTTATCCTCAGCTGCACAGTAAGTTCCAGCCTGAACTACAGGGTGAGTTCCCTGACAGCCAGGGCTACACAGAGAAACCTTGTGTTGGGGGTGGAGATAGATGTAGCTGGACATGTAATGTCTTTTTTTTTTTTTTTTTTTTTCCAAGAGAAGGTTTCTCTGTGTAACAGCTTTGACTGTCCTGTCCTGGAACTTGCTCTGTAGACCAGGTTGGTCTTGAACTCAGTGCTGGGATTAAAGGTGTGCACCACCATTGCCAGGCTAGGATAGTATAAGTCTTTAATGCACTGGGAAATGAGAAGCAGGAAGACTTCTCTAAACTCAAGGCCAGCCCGGTCTATGAGGAAAGTTCCAGGCTAGCAAGGACTACCTAGTGAGATGCTATCTCAAAAATAAATAAAGCCAGGCGGTGACGGCTCATGCCCTTAATCCCAGCATTTGGGAGACAGAGGCAGGGATCTCTGTGAGTTCAAGGCCAGCCTGGTCTACAAGAGCTAGTTCCAGGATAGGCTCCAAAGTTACAGAGAAACTCTGTCTCGAAAAACCAAAGAAAGAAAGAACTGGACAATGGTGGTGCACTTCTTTGATGCCAGAACTTGGGAGGCAGAAGCAAGCGGATCTCTGTGAGTTCAAGGCCATCCTGGTCTACAGAATAATTTATTGGACAGGCTCTAAAGCTACACAGAGAAACCCTGTCTTGAAAGACCAATAAATAGATAAATATATAAACTAGATCTGATATAAAAAACAGATATAAACCCTGCAACTCCAGGGTTTTGTAAGAAAATATATAGAAAGCCTACTGTAGGATTACAGCTGTTAGGCCTCGGAGAGGGGGAGTAGCCTGTCCGGTCTGAGCTTGGGATGTGGGGCAGGTGTTTCTTCTGTACTCCAGCCTCTTTCCTTAGTGCATCTTCTGAGCTGAGAGGCACAGAGGTGTGCACCCCCACTTTACAGATGGGAAATGCCTTGCCCAAGGCCACAGCTAAATGCAGCGTTCTTCGCGAATTTGGGCGGGCAGCAACACATGATGAAGGAAAGCACTCTGGTGGGCACCTCTCGGGTTCTGTAGTGGGAGGGAGAGAGGATAAGGACACTGTCCACGTGGCTGGAGGGAGTGAGGGTGAGCACACTGTCCACGTGGCTGGAGGGAGTGAGGGTGAGCACACTGTCCACGTGGCTGTTTTTGCTACAGACATGGACATCCCGCTGCCTGATGAAGTTCTATGCTGTGGTGGCCGCCTCACCTACTTCCTGTGAGAATCACAAGATCGCAGAGAGGATAGAGCAGCGGATCCTGAACTCCAACCCTGTTATGGAAGCTTTTGGTGAGCTTGGCTCCACACTGTATTCCAGCCCCATTTCCTCTGGAATTCGCCACCTCCAGGAAAGAGGAAGTGATTTAAGACCTCTCTCTGGCCAGGCACTGGTGGTGCACACTTTTAATCTCCCAACCCCTTTCCAGATTTCCTCAGCTTCCGTATATTATAGGTGCTGTCATATGGGGATATAGCTCATTGGTAAAGCCTAGCATCTGCAACAAGTGTTGCCATTTGGCTCATATGGCTCATATAAAGCAGTCAGAGTGTCTTGGCTCATCTGGTTCCAATCTTATCTCTCCATTCAGTTTCCTAATCTTCCAAAAAGGAAATTTGTCAAAGGTGGCATAGCTTTATTTTGAGGGGGGAGTGTTTTGTTTTGGTTTGATTTATTTATTTTGTTTGTTTTGTTTTGTTTTTGTTTGTTTTTGAGACGGGGTCTTGATATGTAGCCCTGGCTATTCTGGATATCTGCAAGCTTCTACCTCTGATTAAAGATGCGCACCACTGTACCTGGCATATGGTGGCATAACCATTAGTGTCCATGTTGGGTCTCAAGTCCACATGTCTGTGTCTTAAACCAATATTGACATCTTGCTTTCACCTCTTCTGTCAAAGCAGAAAGTCCCTTACTGGGATTGGAAAGATGGCTCAGTGGTGAAAAGCATTTGTTGCAGGCCAGGCGGTGGTAGTGCGTGACTTTAATCACAGCACTCAGGAGGCAGAGGCAGATGGATCTCTGTGAGTTCGAGGCCAGCTTGGTCTACAGGGAAAGTTCCATTTGTTGCTCTTGCACAGGACCTGAGTTCAGTTCCCAGCACCCACATGGTGACTCGTAACCATCCTATAACCAGTTCCAAGGGATCAACCACCTCTTCTGACCTTTTGCAGGCACCAGGCATACACGTGGTACACACACATGAATGCAGCTAGAACACGCATACACATAAAAAAAACAGCCCCACTGTGCCTAGGCTTACTCATTCCTGTTCCTAGTTGGGAAATACTTCCTAAATTTCTTGAACCCCATTTACCAAAGCCTTAGTGCCCATTCCTCAATCCTGACTGCCATGACATGGAAATTAACCAAGTGGCTTTTAGGTGACTAGAGATAGGAACAGCCACAGCAGCTCATGAGAATTCTGCAAACCTGGGGGAGTGGGTATAAACACAGATGTGATCTCTAGGGAACGCGTGCACACTGAGGAATAACAACAGCAGTCGCTTTGGGAAGTTCATCCAGCTCCAGCTGAACAGGTAATAGCTACTGCCGTCCAGCGCATGGGACAGCAGAGACGGGGAGTGGAAACAGCTGGGGCAGCCACCAGCCTGGGTCATCCCCATGGGCAAAACTCTGCTTGGGTTTTCTTGAGCGCAGTGAACTTGAGGTGTCCTTTTTTAACCTAGAAAACCACAGCTTCTGTGACCTTAGTGCTCTTAGAGCCTGTGTGCTCATGCTGGCTTCTCTTGCTTAGAAATTTCTTGTTAAAATGCCTCTTTGATATAACCCTGTGCTAGGGCATCAGCTCCTACCTTGAGATGGGTCAAAGTGATAATGCAGAGGTGTTTGCCATGCCTACCTGAGCTTCATGCAAGAGGATACCCCAGAACATTCAAAGACATTTGAGTTTGTTGCTTGAGGCAAAGTCTCACAGAACCCAAGTTAACTTGAAATCATGCTCTTCCTGGCTACTGTACCTGGCTTCCCAAGGACATTCGGAATGTTCCCAACCCAAGAAGAGCTTGGAAGGGATTTGCTAGGTGGCAGCTGTACAGCTAGTGCTAGTAAATGGCTGTGGGATGAAGGGATAATGATGCGCTCGCTCTGCCTCTGTGTACCAGAGCCCAGCAGATGACGGGAGCTGCGGTCCAGACCTACCTCCTAGAGAAAACACGTGTGGCTTGTCAGGCCTCCAGTGAGAGGAACTTCCATATCTTCTACCAGGTTTGTGCCAGGTGGAGTACACTCTGCCACAAGCAGGACTGGGTGGCTCATCCCTCCACCCCAGCATGCTCCACACCTGGCTCCTTTGCTTGCTCTCAAGCAGAGCTGCTCACCAGGTACAGTTTGGGCCTAGAGGTATGTTTTTCTGCCTCTTTCAAGTCAGAAGGCCCTCTAGGCAGGGACTCTGTTTCTAAATGGAAGCTATATCACCTGCATTAGACTGAGGGCCCTTCTAGGATGGAAACAGTTTCCCACAACAGCTTGAGGGCTGTTCTGGGATTGTATTCCTTCCTGGACTGGGCTTCTCCAGGGCATTGGTAGGGCTCCTTGTGCCCAGACTAGGAGCTTCTTTAGGTAAGGGGATGTACCTCTCTAATCGAGACGGACTCCCTAGCTAGAGTCATGCACTCTGCGTCAGTGCCAGCTTTCCAGGAATCAGCTTTTGTCCATCAGGCTGAAGACATCCCAGACAGTGGTGTTTTCTTTCACCCCATGCCCTGTGCTTACTTTGGGGAACTCTTAGCCTGGCAATTTTGCTGCCATTTCTTGCTCCTCATTTTAACCCCAGGCCTGAATGTCCTCAAACCGAGCCTCCTGTATACCCCTCTCCGCAGATTTGCAAAGGAGCTACCCAGGATGAAAGACTCCAGTGGTACCTCCCTGAGGGAGCTGCCTTCTCCTGGCTACCCAATCCAGAAAATAGTTTGGAAGGTAGGAGGAGCCTCCTTAGTACCCTAGACTGCCCCTAAAGCCCCACCCATTCTGCCCAGGTCCTGTCTTCCCTCCCCCACTGACGCTGCTGACCACTGGGCTGTGACATGGATTCTTTTCAGAGGATTGTTTCGAGTTGACCAGAGAGGCCATGCTCCATTTGGGCATCGACACTCCTACCCAGAACAACATCTTTAAGGTCAGAAGAAAAGCCATGCTACTTACACTTAGAGGTGACGGTAGCCCTTTTCATGGATTGTCCCTGGACTTGGGACTCTCTCTCCACAAGTGTCTAGGACTTCAGACCTCACAGGACCATATCCAAGGAGCTGGCCACCACTGTGAGGCGCCTGGAGACAGGTGCTAGACTGGGCCACAGGGTCAGTGACACACCATATAGTACTTAGTAATGAACATGGCACCATGACTCTCACTCCCAGAGCACAAGGACCTTAGGGCAGGTTTTATTTTTTTATTTTTATTTTTTTTTAAAGATTTATTTATTATGTATACAACATTCTGCCTCTATGTATCCCCGCACACCAGAAGAGGGCGCCAGATGTCATTACAGATGGTTGTGAGCCACCATGTGATTGCTGGGAATCAAACTCAGGACCTCTGGAAGAGCAGCCAGTGCTCTTAACCACTGAGCCATCTCTCCAGCCCTAGGGCAGGTTTTATCACAGTGACAAGAATAGAGAGATAATATTTCCTTGTTTGTCTAACACTTTAAAACTTAGAAGTTATGTTCACACCTCTTAGCTCACTTGATTTTATCAACAATCTCTTGTGCATCAAGATTATTTCCATTTTATACTTGAGAAAATCAGAGGTAAAGAAACCTACCTGAGCCAGGCAATGGTTGTGCACACCTTTAATCCCAGCACTCGGGAGGCAGAGGCAGGCGGATCTCTGAGTTCGAGACCAGCCTGGTCTACAGAGCGAGTTCCAGGACAGGCTCTAAAGCTACACAGAGAAACCCTGTCTTGTGAAACAAGCAAATAAAAGTAAAGAAAAAGAAAAGAAACCAACCCAAGACACAATTAAGAGATAAAGTTGGTTCCAGGCATTGTCATTCCAGTGCCCACCTCTTCCTCCACTCTGTCCTCTGCCTCTCCCTCTGGGAGCCCAGTGAGCTAGCCTTCTCCTCCTCACTGCCTTTCTACCTTTGCTGAAGACCAATTGCTTCCCTTACTTCCTCAGCTCCTAGAGCGACCAGATGCAGTGTATAGGGTGGGCTGAGGACAGACAGGGAAGCCACTGAAGGGAGATGGGAATATTGGTGGCCTCCACATGCTGTTTTGGGTGCTGAGGTATCAGACCCAGTATGGACACTGCTAGGTAGTTTGTGTAGAAGGACAGTACATGGAGCTAGGCTAGAGGGGGTGGATAGCAATAGAGTTTGGGCATGAGTGCTGTTTGAGGGTGTTAAGACATACTAATTTGGCTGGAAAGACACCATGATCAGGAAGGTGTTTTTCCCAGGGCAAGGCTCATCCATTCCACTGAAAGTGTTATGACCCTATGCCATATACCATAGCCATGCTGCCCTCTCCAGGGTAGTTTGGAGCCAGAAGACTAATATCTGTCTGGTGCCAGACAACAATGGCAGGAAAGGCTCTGCTCTCTTAATATGAGATCCAAGAGTTTCCAAACTTATTTACCAAGTGTTCTTGCCATCATGACTTCTGGAAATTACTTTTGTAAATCATTGAAAGCAAAGGCAGAAGGGTAGCACCTACTATAGAGACCAACATTACAGTTCCTCCCCGAGGCTGGACTATCACAGAAAGGGTCCCAGGAAGCCATGACCAAGCCCCATTAGGCAGAAATGACACTGGCCCATAACTAAGGGAACAGTACTCCCACATGGACTGTTCATAAAGAGAGAGGAATGGGGACAGAGGATGGATGGAGGTGGGACCTACTGGCTTCTCTGGGAGGCATCTGAAGTCAAACTGCCTAGACTCTAATCTTGGCCTAGGCTCAACATTAACCTCTCCCATCTCTGTTATGGGCATCATCGTGACATATACCTCATAGGATGTGGAAGAGATTGTCTTGGGATGCTCTAACGTATGAAATCTTGTCTGACAGAGGTAGACAGTGGGACAGTCGTCAGGAGCTCCCTTCCTCCTCTGTTGTTGTGGCATCAGCATAAGGACTCATCTTTCGCATGCCCCTCCTTCCTGACCACCCCTTCTGCCTTCAGGTCCTCGCTGGACTGCTGCACCTTGGCAATGTCCATTTTGCTGACTCAGAAGATGAAGCCCAGCCCTGCCAACTGATGGATGGAACCAAGGGTGAGAGAAGGATGGTGGGATGCACCTGATGGGACCGTTATTGAATTGCGGTGGGAAATTGAAAGCTGAAGTTTTCAGTCTGGCCCCTTGATTAGCCATCAGCTGAAGGGCCTGCCATGGAGAATTCCTCCTTAGCCTTTGGTGACGCCAACACTGTTTTCTCCATCTTACAATGAGAAAACCAGTCAGGTGGTTTAGAAATTATTTGTCCAGTTGTAATACTATGGCTTCAGGTCCTGTCTCTGCCATGTAAGGAGGCCTGTGGCAAGCCTCTTAGAACCTAGGCCTCCTCCATCTACCCAGTTCCAGTGGAGGGCGTTTGCTTAAGGAGGACTCTCCTCCCAGTCTCTGTCAGGACATCAGCCTCACTGCTGCAGCTTTCAGAGGACGTGCTGCTGGAGACTATGCAGATTCGAACCATCAAGGCAGGCAAGCAGCAGCAAGTGTTCCGGAAGCCGTGCTCCCGAGCTGAGTGTGACACCCGCAGAGACTGTCTGGCCAAACTGATCTATGCACGGTGAGCAGTTTACTCTGAGCCTTCACTTCCCATGGGTTCTTAGACTGTCTGAGGTTGAACTAAACTCTGGGCCTTCACTTCCCATGGGTTCTTAGACTGTCTGAGGCCCAAGATGGAGGGTTCTGAATAAAGCAGACCAGTTGCTGGGACTCCAGGAGATGGCAGGGCATAGTTCCCAGGTTTGCCCTAAACACTACCTTTGGCCTCTGTGCTTGTATTGAATGGAGAAGTTGCCACATTCCTGACCTAGATTCAGCTCATCGTTCAAGTACAAGAGCCTGCTTTGACCTTAGCCATAGGTGAGGAAGGCCTGCTCAGCTCCCCTTGGCAAAGCAAGCCCCCCAAAGGTGATCTCCTCCTTTACAGCACAGGTTCAGACTGTTGAGTAGTGGATAGGCTCCTGTCTCCTGTACCATGGTTCCTAAGGGTTATTCACCTGGGGAGTTGGAGAGACAGCAGTGGAGCCAGAGCTCAGCTCAGAGTTAGTGCCAACAAAACATGCAGCAGGCAGGAGCAGCACAGCAAGGAAGGTGGGTCCTGGCCTTTCTTGGGACATGACATAGGCATCTCCATCCTCTGGACCATATGGTCAAGGATTATCTCATCTTGAGTTCTGACCTTCAGAGTGCCTTGTAAAGGCTGTCGGGGGCTCAGAATCCCGAGATTATCCATGACCACTATATGTGTGCGCATGTGAGATCTTGGACAACCCTGTTCAGAGCCAAGAATCTGAAGTCTGCCTGAGCCCGTGGCAACTAGAGACAGGTAACTGCTGCCTCACAGCAGATTTTAGGTCAAAAGTTGGGGGACTTTTGTTTTGGCGGGTTATTTTGAGACAGGGTCTTACTATGTAGCTCTGGCTGACCTGGAACTCACTATCAATGCTGTGATTAAAAGTGTGTGTTACTACACCCAGCAGTCAAAAGATAGCTAATCCTTTGTCTACAAGTTACTGCAAAATGAATGTGCTTCTAGCTATAGAATATTTTACACATGGAAACAGTCAGGTTACACTAGTTCATTCATTTTAATATCTTGCATGAGTATTTGAATCCCTGCTGCAAAAAAAAAAAAATCTACTGAATTAAACTGATTGTAATTACTTAAAGAGAAACTGAGCTGTGATGGCCACTGTGACCTCAGCACTTTTTAGCAGGGGTTGCGGGTTCCATTCCATAGTCTGTATATAGGCCCTGTCTCCTACTGGGGTAGAAGGCAATGTGTAGGGAAGAAGTCCCTGAACGGTGTCATGCTTGTTGCCACCTTGTATAGAAGTTTCATTTTCTGTGGCCTAGTGACAGTTCCAGAGTAGAGAATGCCATTATTCTTGTGACTTGGGACCACTTGTTTGGGATTGAGTAGGATGTGGCAGCTCCTTAAGCGTTTTTCAGGGGAATTCAATGCACTCAGCTCCTTGCTAACCCGACTGGGACCTGCCAGTAACCTCTTCTAGTCACAGCATCGGCTGGTGACGGGCCTCATGACTAATGCAGACCCAGAAGCCTGTGCTATCCTGTGCTGTCTTGCTATGAGGACAGGTCAGGTCTTTGTATACCTGGAAATGTATATGTCCAGAGCCTGCCTCTGCAGTAGGTCAAGACTGCATAAGCCAGAAACAAGAGGATTTAGCCTTTGGCCCGGTAGGTTCAAAGCAAGTAGCACCCTTCCTGGGAGAGCAGTTTCACCAGTCCCACTCTTTCCCATCAACAGGCTGTTCGACTGGCTGGTATCAGTGATCAACAGCAGCATCTGTGCAGACTCCAGCTCGTGGACTGCCTTCATAGGTAGCAAGGCTCACCCTGCCACGAGCCCTCCAGAAAAGCAGCTGGACCCTGGGTGGAGGGAGGGTCTCTGGGTCACCTGTGTGCCTCGGAGCAGCTCCTTTTCCCTCTCAGTCACTGTCCTCATCCATCCATCCATCCATCCATCCATCCATCCAGGAGTTTGGTGATATTTCTACATTTGATTGCCCACAAATGACATGTCCATGGCTCTCCAGACAGACCAGTTTATGCATTGTCTCTAATGGTCCCTTTTATCCTAGAGACTTAGCTCCAATCCCAGAAGGGTAGTCAGAGCTAGAGTGGGGAGACAAAGTTGAGATCAGTGTTGTACTCTTGGGTTAGGTGAGTCGAATAGAGGAAGGAAGTAAAACCTAGGGCTGCTGACACAACTTGCTTAAAGAGAAGCATCAGCCAGGCTGGTGAGATCGAGGTCCTCTGAACTCGGTTGTTTCAGAGATCATTTCCTGGTATCACACAAAAAATGAGACCTACCTGATATCCTCAAGGAAGAGCCTATTGGAGCCAGAGGATACAGACTCAAAAGTAGGCTGGTGCATGGGCTGCCCTTCATTCAGATTTTTGGCTTTCTGTCTGCTCTGACGTAATATGGGACAGGGGAAGAGGTCCTAGGTCCTCTAGGTGGGTAGTGGGAACAGGAGACAGTGATCACTCAACCTTATCCCAAGGCTTCTAAGTCAGAGGCCTCAGCAAGGGTCCAGCCATTTGGGCTCCTGTAGTTGCCCTCTTTACCCCCTGTGGTAGCCCCATGGTTCTCTCCTGTCTCCAAAGGTCTGCTAGATGTATATGGGTTTGAGTCATTCCCTGACAACAGTCTGGAACAGCTGTGCATCAATTATGCCAATGAGAAGCTACAGCAGCACTTTGTGGCTCACTACCTCAAGGCCCAGCAGGTGAGGTGTGGAGCAAGGCAGGTCATCCTTCTGGATCCTCTGCCTCTTCCTGGCTCCCAGCCCAGTCATGACTAGGCACCTTTGTTCCTTGTCTTATTAATTGATAAGTAACAACGATGTAAGAAAGGGTTTTAATATATTTTTGTTCCTTCCTTAATGCTGTTCTGGAACTTGCTTTCTCCCACTGCAACCCTGCTCAGGAGGAATATGCCGTTGAGGGCCTGGAGTGGTCGTTTGTCAACTACCAGGACAACCAGACCTGTTTAGATCTCCTCGAGGGGAGCCCCATCAGCATCTGTTCCCTCATAAATGAGGTAGGGAGGTTCACCCAGTGAGCCAAGCAGCACAGTTGATCTCTGGGCTTTTCTGGGGCCTTGGTGACTGTTTTATGTGCTCTTTTATCTGTCTCTCTCCGGCATCTGCAAATAAGTGTGCTAATCCCTGTGCTACACACACACACACACATATGCCGGAGTTGATATAATGCCCGTGTTACATCTCTTCTGCCCTGGGGGCCAGACACTGAGGAAGGTGAAGATGTGGTAAGGCCTCATCATCTTGATGACCGCACGCTCCCACCCTACAGGAATGCCGCCTTAATCGGCCGAGCAGTGCAGCACAACTACAGACACGCATCGAGAGTGCTCTGGCAGGCAAGCCCTGCCTGGGCCTTAATAAGCTCAGTCGGGAGCCCAGCTTTGTGGTTGTGCATTTCGCAGGACCTGTGCGGTACCACACAGAAGGCCTGGTGGAGAAGAACAAGGTGGGCCTAGGCCATAGCATATGGGTCCCGGGTGAAAAAGCTGAATCCCTGCACAAAGTAGTTCCTAACTGGCATCCTCTTTGTCCCGAGTCTCCTCAAATCCAGGCTCACTTTCTTGAGCCCTATCTAAGATGTTGGCTAGTCCATCCTGACCTGCCTGGAAGCGGCCTGTGTCTCTTCTTGGCCAGCAGATCCACTCTACTTGGGACTTCAGCCTGCCCTTCCAAGAAGTCCCGTGCTTGGGTAGAGGTGCCAGAGCAGCAGCTAGCCCTAGGAAGCAGCTCACCTACCTGCCACCTTTGTTCTTTCCCAATAGGACCCTGTTCCCCCTGAGCTGACTGGGCTCCTGCAGCAATCCCAAGACCCTCTGCTCATGATGCTATTTCCAGCTAATCTTGAGGAGAAGACCCAGGAGGAGCTGTCCGGCCAGAGCAGGACTCCTGCATTGACTGTGGTGTCCAAGTTCAAGGTGGGTCTGATGGTGATGACATGAAGTGCTGTGTTCACTCTCAGAATTGTCTGTTGAGCACCCGTCAGGATTGGGGCTGTCCGCTAGGGAGCAGTAATATGCCATGCAGAAATGGCACAGGTCTCTTCAAGTTTATGCTTCAGTGTAAAGGGCTCATAGGAAACAGGCAAGAGACAGCATGGGATATAAGAATGTGACAGGGATAGGGGCTCTCACCCTCTGCTGATGGGGTAGTCAGAGAAGAGTAGCACTTTATATGGAGCTGTGACTGCCCTGTTCAAACCCTGTGCTTGGCTGGGCCAGAATACCACTTCCCCTGGTGTTCTCTGCTTCCTTTGTATGAAACTTGCACAGGCTGCTCACCCTCCTGGGATCTCTTGACCACTGCCCTTCAACATCTTGTTCACCCACCCTGCTACTTTTTTTTATTTGTTCCTGTTCATATGTTAAGCCCTACTTTGCTGTCACCTTGAGGGCACCCTGGGAAACTCAAGTTTATTGTCTGCGGAGTGTGCTACAGCCACAGATCAGACGCTGCTGACAGTACCTGCACAGCATGTGTGTTATTAGGCTGACCTGTGACACAGTAGATTGTCTGAGTCACGTCTCTCTGGCACATAGTGTAACAGCAGGGTGGTGTGAAGCTGTTCTCCTGTAGGAGTGAAGTGAGGAGAAAAGGAAAAGGACAAGCTCTAGACCAGGATCAGTCAGTGAGAGCCACTGGTCATAGCATCCCTGGATAAAGGTGACAAATGATGGGTGATTAAACTGTGCTTTACACACGTTCTTTAAGAACTTCTAAGCCACGTGTGATAGCGCACACCTTTAAACCCAGCACTTGGGAGGCAGAGGCAGGCAGATCTCTGTGAGTTTGAGACCAGCCTGGTCTACAGTGCAAGTTCTAGGACAGCCAGGGTGGTTATACAGAGAAACCCTGTCTTGGAGGGGGCAGGGATTTCCAGTAGTTCCCAGGAGATATATGGGTCTTAATGTCAAAACAGGGAGGGCCACCAAGGACATAACATACCCACTAACCAGAATCCAGCTTATGACCCTGAACAGCCCCAATCCTGCCTCACCCAGGTTTCTCTGTCTGCAGGCCTCGCTGGAACAGCTCCTGCAGGTCCTACATAGCACAACACCCCACTACATTCGCTGTATCAAGCCCAACAGCCAGAGTCAGCCACAGACCTTCCTCCAGGAAGAGGTAACTAACCCTCAGCTACAGCTGCCTAGTGTCAAACCACATCTGGCAGGGCCTAGAAAACTAAAGGGAAAGCATCTCCAGATGTAGTTATCACAGAGTCTCTCAGGCTGGGCCTGGCATTAAGGAGGACTTACCTCCCTGCTCTGGCAGGGCAGTCGTGTGTAGTTGTATGTCTGTACACTGCACCAAGGCCTAGCCAGCATGCTGTCCAGACTCTAGAACATCTTGCTCCCTGCTCACCTAGCCTATCTCTGACAAGAGACTGAATCTGCTTGGGGCAATGGCTGTTTTACGATTTGTTCAGTGTCTGTGCAGTCCATGAAGTACAGCTATCTCTGGACTGTTAATCTCATTTCTAGTTTACACAAAAGGGTTTCAGGTTCTGAGGGTGTAGATGGTGTGTGAGTGCTGGACAGCACTGAGGAATGGCCAACAGTCACCTGGTAAGTGTGGCTGTGCAGCCAAGATAACTTGGCTGTGTGGTAAAGTTCTGGATTCAAATCAAGTAAGAATCTTTGCAGTATAACCTTCCCTGCTTGAGCAGCTCTGATGCTGGAAGAGAATAAAGCAGTTCTGTATTGTGAAGTGGTATCAGCCCAGGAGAGGTGAGAGACAGCCAGGACCACTGCAGACCTTAGCTATATCAGGAGCCAGGTATCAGACAGGGCCTTTCAGGTCCACCAGATCTTCTAGCAAGGAGATCTTCTGGCCCTCTTGGTTTCTCATGGTCTCATGGAGACTGACATCTCTGTCAGCCAATCCTGCCTGTCACTGAAGGTCAGGACCAGAGATATGCAAAAGAAATGGTATTTCTGGCTTATAGGTGCTTGCCCTGTCTCCCCACCCTTGCAGGTCCTGAGCCAGTTGGAGGCCTGTGGCCTTGTGGAGACCATTCACATCAGTGCTGCTGGCTTTCCCATCCGGTGAGTAAGCCACGCTGCTGCAGGGCCAAAGCCTGGCGGCACTCAGAGCTTGGGCCAGACAGAGGGAGGAAGGGATGAGGAGGAGAATGGCAGGTCTGTGGCACTCCACCTTGAAGGCAAAGGGGTGGCACCTGGACTTCTATTCAGTCACTCATTGTGTATTTCTCTGCCTACATTCTTGTGGAAACAAGAAAATTAAGTATGAGCCAGACACGGTAGCACACTCCTATGACCCCAGCACTTGAGATACTGAGACAGGAAGATCAGCACACATCTAAGGCCAGCCTGAGCTACAAGAGCTAATTCCAGGACAGGCTCCAAAGCTACAGAGAAACCCTGTCTTGAAAAAAACAAACAAACAAAAAAGCCTTTTTTTTTAAGAAAGGGTCTGGGGCTTGAGAGATGGTTCAAGGTTAAGAGCACTGGCTGTTCTTCAGAAGATTGGGATTCAATTCCCAGCACCCACATGGCAGCTCACAACCATCTATAACTCAAGTTCCAGGGGATCTGAAGCCTTCCTTTGGCATCCACAGGCACCAGGCATACACATGGTACACAGACATACATGCAGGCAAAACTCATACACATAAAGTTCTTAATAACTTACAAATAAAACTGGGCATGGTAGAACGTGCCTTTAATCCCAGCACTCAAGAGGCAGAGGCAGAGGCAGGTAGATTTCTGTGAGTTCAAAGCCAGCCTGGTCTACAAAGTGAGTTCTGGGACAGCCAGAGCTTACACAGAGAAACCCTACCTTGGGGGAAAAAATTAAATTTAAAAAAAAAAATCAATAAGCAAAAATAAGTGCTTGCTGAGGACCCAAGTTTGGATCTCCAGCATCACTGTTAAAAGCTGGGTGTGGTGGCCTGGAGAGACAGATGGCTTGACGATTGAAAGCACTGACTGTGTTTCCAGAGGACCCGGGTTCAATGCCCAGCACCCACATGGCAGCTCACAGCTGTCTGTAGCTCCAGTTTTAGGGGATCTGGCACCTTCACAGACACACATGCAGGCAAAACACCAATGCACATAGAATAAAAATAAATAAAAATCTTTAAAAAAAAAAGTGAGGTATGGCAACAAGCACCTGTAATCCCAACACTGGGAGGTAGACACAGTCTGTGGACTTGCTGGCCAGCCAGTTTAACCAGTCAGTAAGCCCCGGGTTCAATGAGAGACTCTATCTCAAAAAATAAGGTGGAAAGCTATAAAGGAAGGTTTTCAGTGTCAGATTGTGGTCTCCACATGTGCAAGCACACACATACTTCCACAGATAACACACACAAGTGTAAAGGACAGCTAGTGCTAGGAAAGAAACAGAATTTGTTGTTGCAGGGAAAATCTGTGGTCTGGTTATCAGTGCAGAGAGAGGAAAGGGCAGGGCCAGCCTGGGAGGACATAGAACAGAGAACAACCATAATGCTGTCAGGAAGTGAGACACCAACAGCCTGGCCCACAGAGAAGCAGCAACAGTGAATGTAAGAGAACAGGAGCCAGGCACAGCTGGCCATGAAAGCCTTGGCAGTGTGCCCTGAGTGTGGTGGAAGAAGCTGCATCTTGTATTCTCAAAGAATTCTTGTGGGGCTGGAGAGATGGCTCAGAGGTTAAGAGCATTGCCTGCTCTTCCAAAGGTCCTGAGTTCAATTCCCAGCAACCACATGGTGGCTCACAACCATTTATAATGGGGTCTGGTGCCCTCTTCTGGCCTGCAGGCATACACACACAGACGGAATATTGTATACATAGTAAATAAATAAATTTAAAAAAAATAAAAAGAATTCTTGTGCTACTCACTGGAAGTTGGATGCAGAGTTAGGACAGAAGGGAGATGAGTGACGTTGCAGGATTAGCTGTGAAAATTGGGAAGCAATAGACCAGACTGGGATATATAGCTCACAGTAAAGAGAACTGGACGGTTTGCAAGGTGAGTGCTCAGGGAGTAGTCCACGTCCAGGCTGTAGAAATAACTGCTGGTTTCTGGGGCAGATGGTTGAATCAGGACAGTTTACCAAAATGGTCTATTCTGGGGGAGGCCAGAGTTGGAGTGTGAAGGAAAAGGGAAGTGAGAATCAGGAATTCTCCTGTGGCTTTGTCTGATTTGAGAAGTTCAGAGACAAGCCTCAGAGTTTTAAGAACTGTGCAGGTACATTTTGTCCATCCTCACTGGGTTTGAGCATCCCACTACCAGCAAGGAGATGTGCCATACCACATGAAGTCAGAGGATGACTTGGCAAGTCAGTTCTGCCCTCCCACCATATGGGTCTTGAGGATGGAAATGTTGTCTGCAGGTTTCCCACTGAGTGGCCCTTGGCATCTCTAGGACACACCCTCCTCCATTCATTCAGTTGGGATGGTCAGGCAGCACTGGCTTTGAGCCCCAGCTAGGCACCTGGCTCACAGTCTTTTTCTTTTTGTCTTCTTTGGCTTCCAGGGTCTCTCACCAGAACTTCGTGGAACGATATAAATTGCTGAGCCGGCTCCGACTTCGCACATCCTCTGGCTTCTGGGGCTTGTGTTCTGCCAAAGGGCCCTCTGGTTAGTGGAGCCAATTTTTTTGTCATTTGTTCAACCATAGGTTACTGAAGAAGCTGTACCTTCTCAGAGATGAGGGTCCAAAGACTAATGGTTGTTGGTACAATGTGGGGAACAAACCCCAGCTGACAATGGTGTAGAAAGGCAGAGAGCTAGCAGAGTGGTGGTGGTGCACACTTAATCCCAGCACTCAGGAGGCAGAGGCAGGTGGATCTCTGTGAGTTCCAGGACAACTATGGCTGTTATGCAGAGAAACCCTGTCCTCAAAAAAAAAGGAAGATAGAAAGAAAAGGCAGGCAGGCAGAGAGCTTACCCTGATGCCAGGGAGCTGTGGAAGTGGAAGGCATTTAGAGGAGGTGGCATATGGAGATATGGAGATAAACTGGATTAGCTAGGTGACACCCACTGCACATGACAACATCTGAACAAAAGCTCCCAGGCATGAGACAGAGCCATAGGTCTGATAGGGAAGGCTAGGGTGCCAGGTGACCTTTATTCCTGGGTAGATGAGGTGGCTGCTTCAGGGGAGAGCCAGCGCCCCATCACCTCATGCTCTTCTTCACTGTAGTGGCCTTGTGGGAGGTCTTGGGGATGAGGCTGTGAGCCACCCAAGGAGAAGCCAGAGCTGTGTACAGCTATGGGCAAACTGGTCCGTGTTGGTAGGCATGGCTCTGTACAGATACAAAGGTAGACAGAAATGGACAGTGAACTTGGCCTTGCCAGTGAGAAGAGTAGGCAAAAGGGAAATCTGAGGAATCTGGACCAGCCCTGCATGGCCAGCTTGAGCTCCAGGTCCCAGAAGGCATCAAAGGGAGAGAAGTGTACAAAGCACTAGGGTGAAAGTCTAGCCTGTGACACAGCGTAGCTGTCCATAACTAAAAATGTGGGAATGTTAAAGGTGGAGGGACAGACACAAGGACTAGGACAGATCTCAACCCAGCCACAGCTGCTCCCCAACCTCTCACCCTTCTGGGCCCCACCAGTAGCTTTCTCTTAGGAGTGTGTCACTCTCCTTTCCCCTCCCCTTCTTTCTCCTCTCTCCACGGTTCGCTCTCCTGTCTCTCTTACCAACAAGCCTCTCTGGGCCCTGGTCCATTTTCTGGATGTCTCTCATCTCTCGTCTCCTGCATCTGCTTTGGTGTCCTCTGTCTCCAAAGAGGCGCTGGGCTGCTAACTATGGTCAGAGCCCTCAGGTAAATCTTCCCATACAGGAGGCAAGCTTGGGAGGGCTTTCCCACAGTTGGGTATGGTCTTCCTTTTCTTCACTTGACTGTACCTGGTAAGGGGTGGGACCGAGGGTGTAGCCAAGCAGTCTGGGATTCCCTCTCCAGGCTTACAGACCTTGCAGCCTGTCCAAGGAGACATGGGGGCAGTGGCGGCTTCAGAACAGTCCCAAACAGCCAGGATTGTGAGGGACGTAAGGGTTACCTCTACCCACGAAATGGGGAAGAAGAAATGACTAGATTCAGAACAGCAATAAGAGGCTTAGGGAGCTCAAGGGAGACCAAAGCCAAGCTCTTCAGACTCCAGAAGCCTGTGGGAATGAGCAGGCACTGATGAAGCCTTTCTCCCACCCCCAGAGCAGCCTCTATGTGCCAAGGAGGCCACACTGCAGCCTCTACTACAGGACATTCTCCATGCTCTGCCAGCTTTAATTCAGACAGCGACCACTCCCAGTGACCCAGCTGAGACCACACAAGTCCCACTGTACTGTGGCAGGACAAAGATTTTCATGACTGACTCCATGGTAAACTGACTGGGGAATGAGATTACAAGTGCTAGCAGCAAGTGTAGGCCGTTCTCAGGGTAGGGGAGGAGAGGCCAAGCACCTCAATGGACTCCTTCTCTCAGCTAGAGCTTCTGGAATGTGGACGCGCCCAGATGCTGGAGCAGTGTGCCCGCTGCATCCAGTGTGGCTGGAGGCGACATCGTCTCCAAAAACAGGAGAAACAGAGGCGGGCTGCCATGCTCATTCAGGCAGGTAGGTGAGGCTGATTCCATATGATGGGTCTGACTAACACAGTCCTGACAGGCTGATTTTGAAAAGTGAAAACATTTGTCCTTTTGTAGTGCCATGAATCAAACCCAGGGCTTCACTCATGCTAGGCAGGTGCTATAACATGGAACTATATGCCCACACAAGCCAAAAAACATTTTAAAATGCACAGATCACCCAGACCCTTCCTGTTCCTTGGGAGCTGATGAGTACTGAGTCTGAGGTCAGTGGCAGCCTGGGTCCTTACAAGAGCTCCCAGGTGGCCCTTCAGTGTGCAGATTGTGGGCAGTATAACGTAAGACTCTGTGTATGTGTGTATAAGTGTATAAGACTGGTGTGTGCACAGGTATCTGTAAAGTTGTGGGCAATATAATGTAAGAGTGTGCGTGACTACGTATGGGTATCATATGCTTTCAGGTGCCCTTGAAGGCCAGAACTAGAGTCAGAAGAGGTTGCAAATCACCATATGGGTGGTGGTAACCAAGTCTGGGTGCCCTGCGAGAGCAGGGAGTGCTCTTAACCACTGAGTCATCTTTCCAGGAGTGACTTTTAAGCCCCATTTTGCCTTATATATTGACATCACTTGGGAAAACGAATTTCATATTTTCATATTAACCCTGGTATGGCCACATGGCTAACAGCTCTAATGATGGTTTTTATGTCTCTGCTGTTTCTTTAGCTATCCGGTCCTGGTTAACGCGGAAACACATCAGAAGGTTACACATAGCTGCCACGGTCATCAAGCGCGCATGGCGAAAGTGGAGAGTGAGTGTGGCTGAGGCCGGGGTGGGCTCCAGACAGGCCCAAGACTAAGGGATGTCCCTGACACCGGGGTGTGGCACCAGCCTCTAAGCCTGATGTACCGTGTATGAGAAGGGTACAGACAGCTCCAGTACAGGATGCCTGGGAAAGCAAAGTGGCATAAGCAACCCTAGGATCAATCTGCCAATAAAACTGCAGTTTCTTTACATTCTGCCCGCCCCATGAATCCAGTCTAGTTCAGGGCATCACAGCCAAGGCTCTTCAGTTTACTTTGTCAAGCTGATTATTTTCCAGTCAGAATGCTGGAAAGATGACTCAGCAAGTAAAGGTCTTACTGCTAAGCCTGACCAACTGAGTTTGAGCCCCGGGACCCTCATGGTAGAACAAACTCTCAAAAGCTCTCTGACCTCCACAGGTGACCGTGGCATGCTCATGCCCACATAAGCACACATGCATACACACAAGGAGGATTTTTAAATTTTTATTTATTTATTTGGTTTTTCAGGGCAAGGTTTCTTTCCTAGCTGTCTTGGAACTCACTCTATAGATCAGGCTGGCCTTGAACTCAGAGATCCACCTGTCTCTGCCTCCCAATTGCTGGGATTAAAAGTGTGCACCACCACCTAACAGTTTTATCTTTTTAAAGAGGACTAAATCTTGACCACCCACGCTCAAGCCCCAGTGCACAAGCTGTCTTGACTTCAGCATGTCCACTATAGCATACTACTTCAGTGTCAAGAAAATGAATGCAAAAGTAAGTCCTTTTAGAAAAGTTAGGCAAACCTATCATTATAAAGGAATGTTTTCTCTTTAAGATCAGAATGGCCTATCTTGCTTCTAAAGAACTGGATGGTATGGAGGATAAACCCAGGGCTCAAGCTCCCAGTTCCCTGAGCTCCTCACTGCCCCCCGCACACACTAAACTACTAGAGGCAATAATCCACCTCTGGCCCCTGGGACTGGTGCTAGCCAACTCAGCTGTGGGTGCGCGCGGCTTTCAGAGGAAACTGGTGGCCCATGCCTGCCTCCGCCTTCCCACGGGCAACCCCAGCAACAACGTCCAGACACCACAACAAGATCAGGCTGGCATTACGTCCATCAGAGCGCTGCCTCAGGTATGTTCTTGTTCTGAGGTACCATGGTCGTCCTTCCCACAGCTCCAGGTTGTTCACTGAGAAAGGCAGTGAACAAAGCTTACCTGTCTTGGGGATGGGAGTGGGGGTGTGATAGCACAAAACTCCCTAACCCTACGGAATAAGCCAAATCTATAGGTGTTCGTTACTGCCATTGTTCCAACTAAAAACCAGATTGTTCAGAGCCCTTCAAAAACTGCTTCTAAGCATTTTAACTCTGAATGTTTGGCTCTTCCTCTGCAATGTGAGATCCTCAGTTAGGCAAGTCCCTCAGTCCTGTATCCTCTACCAGATGGACTCAGGAAACTCCCTACAGGGTAGCTGTAAGGAACTGACTCTAGGACATTAGTTCCACTTCTGAGAAATGAGTGTGGCCATAGTCTGTCTCCTCAGATGACACTGCAGTTGGCAGTTACCTCAAATTCTATCACTTGGTTACTGGTTGTCACTTTCTCAACTGGAAATAGTAAATGTGTGGCCGGGTCCTGTGTGTTGTGCCACCTGTTTGACTTGAAAGCAGGCCCTCCCAGCCTGGTCCCAGCTCAGCCCCTTCCCTGGATAACCCTGGTAATGGTACGTCATCTTGGAACCTCCATTTTCTCCTCTGTAAAACCGGGTTAATACCCCGCCTGGTACAAGGGACCAGAGGAAAGAAATGAAGTCAACAAGATGCCATATAATCTGTACAAAATCTCCCCTGAAACTGACAAGGGGTAAACAGAAGTATTCTGATCTTCTAGCTGTAAGTAGGTGGGATGACAGCCAGTACCCTTAGAGTAATAGACTCCTCCTAATATTTCCTGTCACCTTGAATGGATTTCTCTCTTTGAGGTGTTGTTGGGCCCTGCCACTCATAGATTGCTTCTCTTTCTCCCCAGGGCTCGATAAAGTTTCACTGCAGGAAGTCTCCACTTCAGTATGCTGACATCTGCCCTGAACCTTCAGCCTCCAGTGTTACTGGTTTTAATCAGATTCTGCTAGAAAGACACAGGCCAGTCCAAGTGTGACTCTTCTACCCCCACCTGCCTACGTGATCTTTAGTGCCTTTGTTTCCAGAAAGCCATTTCCTGCCAGCTGCCTTGCCAAAGACATCTGATCAACACACAACTGCCAAGGTATTCCCACAGTGACTCCAACTGCGTGTGCAAGCAACAGCTTCTGTCTGTGAGCCAGGGCTTTGTGGTCAGAGTACCAGCCATCTAGGACTATGGCCTCAGCACTGGCAGGATCTGGGAGTGCTAGTTACCAAGCCAAGATTAGGACCACAACATCCCAGCTTACTGCCCCCTTCAGGCTCAGGTTCAGCAGATGTGACTGTCCGTCCAGAATGTCATTACAGCGAGATAGATCATCTACAAGCACTTTAAAATGGCCAAATCACCCATAAATTGGCTCTAAAATTTTGTCTCGGGAAAACTTACATATAGTTCATTAAGGAACAATGCTATTTAATAAACTGATTTATTTAATGACACCAAGAACAATGTGCAATGCAATGTACACAGAACCACATCTTAAATTTATTCAGTAACACTATCAATCAGTTTTTAATTCAAATGGATAAACCTGGTATTTATGATGTAACTCTGAACTGTACCAGAAATAAATTTAAAACCACCTTGTAAATATAAATTAGCCTTTTCCCTTTTTTTAAAAAAATGTATGTTTGAGTTTTGCCTGCATGTATGGCTGTGTATCATGCTTACAGTACCTTCAGAGGCCAGGAGAGGGTGTCAGAGCCCCGGAACTGTAATTACAACTGTTAGCAGTCACGCTGAAGATTGGTCCTCTGGAAGAGCTGAGCCATCCATCCAGCTCCAAGTTTCCTCTTCATAAAGGATCTGCACCTTGAGTAAGTATCCCCCACTTGTCTGGTGCAAGCCGTGCAATGGAAGAAGACCTACATGTCCTACAGCTTTGGAAACAACCTCCTCCTAAGAGGAGCAGTGGGCAGCTTGAGCAAAGAGCACATCCAGGTTTAAGAATCCCTGTTCTGGGATGGTTCCACGATTCTTAAACAGCAGTCTGCAAACTCCACAAACAAGGGCTCCTGCATGCAGGCTTTCATCAGTTTTGCTTTGTTGTCGCCCTGATCGAGGTTAACCATCAGCTGTCTCAGGTGTGGGTTGAGCAGTAAGCTTCTTAAAGTTGCAGATTCACCTTAAAAATCAATGCCAGCTTTTAAGTTCAAGTGGAACCCATGGCAGGGGCTAAAAGCTTCAAGTGTTTCCAGTGTAGTCAACTATGAAGGGCTTGTATCTCCTCAGCCATCATGCTCTCACCCCACGTCGTTAGGTGACAACCAACCACACAGCTACACATTCAACAAACACCTTTACTCCCAGCACGTAGGAGACAGAAGCAGACAGATCTCTGAGTTCAAGGCCAGCCTGGTCTACAGAGTTACAGCCAGGGCTACACAGAAACCTTGTCTCAAAAAAAACAAAAACAAAACCAAACCTTTTACCATCTGTACCAAATATGAATTTTTTTCCTTATCATAACTACACATTGTTTGCCTCAAGTTAAGTTAGATGACCTCAAGTGCATCAGTTACACCTATTACAGTACTTTTTTTTGAGACAAAGAGTTCCTCTGTGTAGTTATGGCTGTCCTGGAACTCACTCTGTAGACCAGGCTGGCCTCGAACTCATCACCTGCCTCTGCCTCCCAAGTGCCAGCTACAGTACTATTTTATAAAAGGAACTTGACCATTGTTGAGAAACAGGTCCTGGAACCAAGCTGCTTTGAACATCAGATGACTGTACCCACAAATTAACTTTCAATATACATGTGAACAAAGAAGACCTGAGCTGGAGAGAGTGCTTGCTTTGCAAAGCATAGGCCCAGTGTTACTATCTCAACACCCACTTAGAGGCAAGCATGGTTCTATGCACGCCTGTAACCCAAACATGTGCAAGGCAGAGACAGGTGGATCACTGAGCCTAGCCAAGGTGTGTGCTCCAGGCTGAATGAGAGACACCGCCTCAAAGGAATAACGGTAGAGAATGATGGCAATTCTCAAGGCCTCCTGGAGCCTGTGCACACGTGCACGCACACACACATACAAATACAATTAACACCAATAACAGAATTCTTACAAGCACCAAAGAAGTGATGCTACAAAAACGTGTGACTGAGTTAGAGATGGCTCAGTGGTTAAGAACACATTGCTCTTTAAGAGGACCCAAGTTCAATTCCTAGCACCCAAGTTAGGTAACCTATACCTGTGCTCCAGCTCCAGGAAGGTCTGACTCCTCTGGGCTCGTGCACATAATTCAAATGTGGTGAACACCATCCTCTCCCTGGTGACTGCCCAGTCTATTTATGACTGGACTGTAAGTTAGGTACTGAAGACAGGTAATACAGGTCTCCGCCACACAGGCTGCTGTAAAAGGCACAAATCTCTACCACCAATGTGACTATAGTAGTAAATGACTAGTAAGTCCAAGGCACTAAGGGAAGCTAGAAAAGTGCCTAACCTGAGCCTGAAGGTTGAGAAAGGCTTAGGTAAGCAAAGAAAACCAACTATATTTTTAAAGCAAAATTATGCCAACCTACAAAATCTGTAGGATTCCAACGTTACACCTGGCATGTGCAAGATGGGAGATTTGAAACCATTATGCTGACAGAATCCTGGGACTGGACAGGAAAGACCCCGCACACCACATTACATAGTAATCTTAGAAACAAGAGAGACAGAGGCAGGTAGATCTCTCTGAGTCTGAGGCCAACTTGGTCTACAGGCAAATTTCAAGCCAACAAGAACTAGATGATGAGATAGTCTCAAATAAATCCCATTTTATACACACATGGAGGTCAAAGTTCCCCACTGGGTATCTTCCTCAATTGCAACTGTCCCAAGACAGGATCTCTCACTATGTAGCCATTTCTGGGAGTGCAGGGACCAAAGATCCATGCCATCATTCAGCTTCTACTTTATTCTTTTCCAACACAGTCCCTTACCAATTCACATAGATAGGCTGGCCAACAAAACACTGGGATCCTCCTGCCTCCCTAGTGCTAGGATTACAGCACCCAGCTTGTTTTCTTGTTTTAAATAAAGAGATGTTGGGTATTAAAGTTGAATCATAAATCTTACACAGTAAGCAGTTAATTAAGTCATCTCTCCAGCCCCTCCCCCAAATACAATCCTGGTATTTTTGTTTGTTTATTTGATTTTTGATTTTTCGAGGCAGAGTTTCTCTGTGTAGCTTTGGAGCCTGTCTTCTATAGACCAAGCTGGCCTCGAATTTACAGAGATCCGCCTGCCTCTGCCTCCCGAGTGCTGGGATTAAACGCATATGCCACCACAGCCCAGCCCAAATCCCATCTTAAAAAGAGCTGGCAAAATGGTTCAGTAGGTAAAGATGCTTACTGCCAGACTTGATGACCTGAGTTCAATACTTGAGACAAAAGTTGTCTGATGTGAGATGCCCTATGTATGCTGTGAATGCTTTATTACCATTGGTTACTAAAGAAGTTGATTTGGCCAATAGCCAGGCAGAATGGAGTCAGATGGGAAATCCAAGCAAAGATAAAGGGAAAGGAAGGCGGATTCTGAGAGAGGCCAGAAGCCCCCAGAGAAGCAAGATGTGAGGTAATGTCATGGTCATGTGGCAATACACAGATTAATAGAAATGGGTTAAGATGTAAAAGCTAGTTAGTAATAGGCCTGAGCCATTGGCCAAACAGTTTGTAATTAATATTAAGCCTCAGAGTATTTATTTGGAACAGGCAGGTAGGAGAGAAACCTCCATTTATAGTTGTCCTCTGACTTCTGTGTGTGCCTGGAGGAAGGGCAGAGGGGTGCAATGAGGGGAGAGATGACTCAGCAGTTTCATGCACTTGCTGCACTTGTAAAGGACCTGCGTTCAGTTCCCACACCTATGTGGAGTGGCTCCTGACCACCTGTAACTACAGCTCCAGGGGATCCACCGCCCTCTGCTGGCCTCCACCAGACCCTGTACTCAGGTGCACAGAGATAAACACAATTTAAAGATAAAGAGGGGCAAATAAGGTGGCTCAGCAAGCAGAAATACCTGCTGTGCAAGCCTAGTGGCCTGAGTTTGATCCCCAGAACCCACAAAGGAGAGAAGAGACTCCTGAAAAGGTGTCCTTGGAACTGCACTCAAGCCCACACTTACTTCATACACAACAATAATAGCAATTCTGAGTATGGAAATACAGCATCAGGAGGCAGAGAGGAGGGTGGCAACATGTCTGAGGCCAATGTGACTTCTAGGCCAGCTGGGACCATACAGTAAGACTCTGTCTCATCTAAGAAAAGAATGAAAAGAAAGTGCAGAAGCAGGAAATTCCGAGCTATCCCAGCCTCCCACCAATACAACTCAGAGACCCGCCCACATTCCACACAAAGGAAACAGTGCAAAGGGAACTCTTGTGTGCACCAAGCAAACAAGAGTCATGTGACCTCAGCTTCTTCAAGAATATGGAATTATAGGCCGGGCGGTGGTGGCGCACGCCTTTTAATCCCAGCACTTGGGAGGCAGAGGCAGGAGGATCTCTGTGATTTCGAGACTAGCCTGGTCTACAAGAGCTAGTCCCAGGACAGGCTCCAAAGCTACAGAGAAACCCTGTCTCAAAAAAAAAAAAAAAAAAAATGGAATTGTTCTTGGAATGTGCTTTAGTGTCCCTCCCATGCGTGGCAGAGAGGAGTGAGTTTACTTCGGAGTACTCATTTTATCTAGCTAGTGTTATTTCTTCAAATGCCTCTATGGAAAAGCTGCCTCCTGCACTTGTCCTTGTGACTGGACACTTTGCCCAGGTGACTTGTCTTAACCCTCAGGGTATAAACTGTCTGGTGCTCTGAATAAAGCTGGCTATTGCATGAGACTGTGGTCTACCTCACATTTAGGCTCCATTCTCCCAGGTTTCACTGCCTTTACAGCAATAAACAATATAAATTAACAAAAACCACGCCCAAGAAAGACTTACCTAAATTCCTTAACTTCTGCAGAGACACCCTGTCTTCTTCCTCATCACTGTTGAGGAAATCAGCTACAGAGGAGTCATCGTCTGAGGAGAGCAGAAAGCCAGGACAGCCATGGTGACAATGTGTGCGCGTGTGTGAGATGGTGAGGGTACACCAGGAGTCAGTCAAAGCAATAAATGGTTTGCTTCTCGGATTTCAAAATTAAACATTCCCCCTTGCAGGAAAGAGAAGGTGGTGGAATGGTGACTGTGCCTAACCAGTGTATGATGGTTCACGCTTCCTGTGGTTGGTCTGCTGGCAAGAGGTCTGGTTCTGCAGGTCTTTTTTTTTTCCTAAGATTTATTTATTATGAAATAATAAATATTATGTTTGTTATGATCTCATGGTGGTTGTGAGCCACCGTGTGGGTGCTGGGAATTGAACTCAGGACCTCTGGAAGAGCAGCCAGTGCTCCTAACCGCTGAGCCATCTCTCCAGCCCTGTTTTGTGCTCCTGAACGCCCTACCTGCTCTCTGTCATGACTCCAAGCCTGTGCTGAGCCAGTGAACAAGGCCCTGTACAATCCTAACAAACATAACCCTGTGCTCTCAGCAAGGGCACATATGCCCAGGCCACATGAGAAGGTTCTCCAAGAAGAAAAGGCCCCTCCCCTTTCTGTGAATCTTAAGGACCTCTTTATGGCATAAGAGTTGCTGCCTGCAGAGCCATGACACTCAGGAGGCTTTATGGCTAGATGAACACATGGATAGCATGAAACATGAGTGCGATGACAGACCATGACTGCTCTGAACTCTAGAGACTCCAGCAGTTCAAAGCAGGCCTCCCACGTGGACATACCAGGGCCCAACACAAACCCCAGGCCCCCTGCTCCGTTCCCCCTTCCCAGAACCATGCATCAGGATGCTGGAAACTCCACTTGTGACAACCTGTGACCCACCCTGAGAGTAGTGCTAATCAAGTCCATCCTTCTGCACCCTGCCCACCTCCTCCTCCTCTCCTGCCCCTTCCTATCTTTGAGATCCCGTAGAGGTTACTTGGTCAAAACCGCCCAGCTCACCTTTGTTGTCCTCCGACCTTGTAGTCACAGGAGCCACTGTTCTTCTGCTCTCAACAGGACGGGTTTCCGGACTGCACTGCTCTGAGAGAGACACACATTTCAGGCATGCGCAAACACAACCTCCCCACCAAGCCAGGGAGAAGCATGTGTACTGGGTAGAGACAAAAGGGGCGGGGGTGTCAAATGGAACGATTACCCAAAGAAAACCATGAGTAATTCTGAGTCTGGCAGAAAGGTTGAGCGCAGGTGGCTGTGTGCCTCAATGACAATTTCAGAGGGCTTTCACTAGGATTAATGGCAGGGACTTCTACAAGCATCACATTTTCTCAGCAGTTTCAGATACCACATGTATGTACCATACGCAACTAGGAACATAGATGTGGGAGTCATCACTCCACGCTGGGGGAAGTTTAGCCACAGAACACCCTACAGAGATGAATAAGGTGAGACGGTCTGGTCTGAGTCTACCGAGGAAGCCCAGGAGAAGCTTTGGCAGGCAGAGAGAGGTCTGGGATGGGAGAAAACAGGAAGGAGAGAGAGAGAGAGAGAGTAGTAGAGACAGAGAGATGTGTGACAGCGACTATGGAGACCAGAAGAGGGAGTCAGAGCCCCTGAAGTGGAGTTACAGGTGTTGGGAACCAAACGATGGACCTCTGGAAGAGCACACTTAACTGCTCAACCATCTGTCCAGTCCTTGAACTTCTTTTTTATCGCAAATAAAATTAAAAAAAAAAAATTAAGAGTTACAGGACAGCTGGGCAGTGGTGGTACACACCTTTAATCCCACACTCAGGAGGCAGAGGCAGGTAGATTGCTGTGACTTCAAGGCCAGCCTGGTCTACAGAGCAAGTTCCAGAACAGGCTCCAAAGCTACAGAGAAACCCTGTCTTGGGGGGAGGAAGGGGAGTTACAGGACAGCCAGAACTACACAGAAACCCTGTCTTCAAAAACAAATTGTTAAATTCTTGTTAGAAAAAAATTGAGGCCACCGGGTGGTAGTGGCCTTTAATCCCAGCACTAAGGAGGCAGAGACAGGTCTACAGGCCAACCTGGTCTACAGAGTTAGTTCCATGACAGCCAGGGCTGTTTACACAGAAAAACCCTGTCTCGAAAAACCAAAAAAAAAAAAGAAAAAAAAAAAGGAAGAAGAAGAAAGAAAAGAAATAATTGAGGCCACTGGGAAAAAAAAAAAAAAAAAAAGCACACACATTCTGCCAATGAGACCCAGTGCCTAATGCATGCTAGGCAAATGCTACTGTTGATCAAAATTTCCAGTTAATTTTTTTTTGGGGGGGGGCTCAGTTTTTTGTTTGTTTGGTTGGTTTTTTTGGTTTTTCGAGACAGGGTTTCTTTGTAGCTTTGGAGCCTGTCCTGGAACTAGCTCTTGTACACCAGGTTGGCCTCGAACTCACAGAGATCCGCCTGTCTCTGCCTCCTGAGTGCTGACATTAAAGGTGTGCGCCACCACTGCCCACCACCACCCGGCTTTTGCTGGTTTTTAAGACAAGATTTCTCTGCGTAGTCCTGGCTCTCCTGGGACCAAGCTGTCCTCAAACTCACAGGTCCAACTGTCTCTGCTTCCTGAGTGCTGTTATTAAAAATGGAAAAATCTAGGGGGCTGGAGAGACGGCTCAGTGGCTAAGGGAACTGGCTGCTGTTCCAAAGGACCCAGGTTCAATTCTCAGTGCCCTCATGGCAGCTCACAGCTGTCTATAGCTCCAGTTATAGGGGACAGGACACCTTCACACCAATGCACATAAAGTAAAGTTAAATAAATTTTAAAAAAAAGGAAAGGAAAAAATCCAAACCAGGGGGGATTGACACACCTGTAAAGCCAGCACTATGGCAATATACAGCAGGAGAATGGAGAATTAAGTAAGTCCAAGGCCAGCCTAACATACCTAAGACCTCATTACCAAAAAAAGTGGGGGGCCTCACCCAAATAAAAAGTAACTAAAAAGCTATAATTAATAGGGCTAGAAAGTCGGCGCAGAGGTTAAGAGCACTGATTGTTCTTCCAGAGGTCATGAGTTCAATTCCCAACAAACTGAACTCAACAACATTCTGTAAAGTGGTGCCCTCTTCTGGCCGGCAAGCATACCTACAGACAGAACAATGTATACATAACAAATGAATGACTCTTTGTTGAAAAGCTATAAACTTTCTAAAGTCACAAATGACACATAATGACAAACCTTAAAGGTACATACTTAAGGACCTATTTGCACACATAACCAATGTATTTGTGGATGTATATACACAAGTAAATACTTTTATTGTATTTACTTGTGCTCATGTTAGGTGGTGTTGCTGCACACCTTTAATCCCCGCATTCAGGAGGCAGATGTAGGCAGATCTCTGAGTTGGAGGCCAGACTTGGCTACAGTTTCAAGACAGGTTCCAAAGCTACACAGAGAAACCCTAGCTCGGAAAAAAAAAAAAAAAAAAAAAAGTGTGTTCACATTATACACATGACCTACCAGATGATTCAAGCTTTCTCAACAGTCTCAATGTAAAGTCAAACTGAACTGAAACTTGTAGGGATCCTCCTGCCTCAACCTCCCCAATGCTGAAGTTGGCACCATCACTCCCAAATGCCCCCACACCTCCCACACACACCACTGCTGTTTTAAAGGTTTTGTTTTTACTTGTGTGTATATGCCATAGTATTCAGGTGCCTGTGGAGGTCAGACAGGGGCGTCGATCCCCTGGTGATGGACCTGCAGGTTGCCTACAGTAGGTGGGTGCTGGGAACCAAATTCACATCTTCTAGAAAAGCAACAAGAGGCTCTTAACAGCAGAGCCATTTCTCCATCTCCAGCTTTTCTCTCAATAGTTCAGTAACTTGTCTTAGCCAGACCTGATGGCATAGATCTGCACTCCTATAATCCCAGCACTTGGGGTAGAAAAAGCAGGATCATGACAAGTTTGAGGGCAGACTGGACTACATAAAAAAGAACCTGTCTCAAAATACCACACAGGGTTTCTCTGTAGCTTTGGAATCTGGCCTGGCCTCAAACTCATAGAGATCCGCCTGCCTCTGCCTCCCGAGCCACCACCCCCTGGCTGAAAAACTTCTCTTTCTATTGTAAACAATAAACAACCATTATTTTAAAGACAGAAACAGTGCTGGTTCGTTCACCTCGGCCAGGGCAGCTTCTGTAATAGTGAGGGGCTACACTAGAACGCTAAGACGAATAAACAGCTAGAACTGACTTTTTCCAATAAAGTAGTTGACATGCTTCGGTTTGTTGGAGACAAGATCTCAGTCTGTAGCTCAGGCTGGCCTTGAACTCGTGGGAATCCTGCTTCGGGCTACTGTGTGCTGGATTACCGGGCATGGGAGGGCAAAGAAGGGCCAACGGCTGCGACAGCGGTCCAGGGTCTTACCTTTGTGCTTCTGGAAACAAGCGACCGAGCAGCTGTAACAAGAAAGACAGACCCCGTCAGCCCGGGCGGCCGCAGCACGCGCCCCTTGCCCGCAGCCCCGTGGCCCGGCCTCCATCCCGGCCCGGTGCTCGCTCTCCCCAACACCCACGAGCCCCGACTCACTAGGGCACGCGACAAGCCGGGCAGCGGTATTTCGGCTTCTCCAAACAGACCACGCAGACCGCGGTTCTACTGTTGAGCGACGCCATGACGTCCCACAAGCCCCCGCGCAGCAACCCCGAGCTCTCACTTTTACCTAAGCAAGGACCAATCACAGCGCTCCGCACTTACTGGCAGTCTAAAGCAGTGGCTTGATCCTGTTCACTCTTCTAGGCCTCATAAGAAGAGAACCGATACATTCGATACCTAGCTAGGCAGCTCTGGCCGGCTTTTCCCTCATTAGATCTAGCCCTGGAACAGAGTCTTCCGACTCTGCTTCCCTAGCGCTGCGGTCACACGTGTGCACCACCATGCCCAGTCAAAGGCATTTCTTCTGTATCCTGCAGAATGTCTTGCATACTCTTTCATGAAGCAGGAACCCTGAAGGATCATCTCACCTTTAGGCAAGTTCAGCAGTCCTCTCTCTGCGGGTTCTTTGTGACCAGTTAAGCAGTCCAGGCAAGAGCAGTTTCTTGCCCAAATGGCTAACAAACTCCATAAGGAGCCTCTTCGATGCCCATCTTCCTCTTGAAGTAGCTGGTGCTGCCAGGAGAAGACGTGTCTCATTGTCATAAAAAGTCCTGAGTTATTAAAATATTTAAATGCTATGTTCTGTAGTCTTTAAAAGATATGAAGAATGCCTATCTAACTGAAATATCTCTATATGTCTAGAAAATCTAACATGACTACAAGCTTGACTATTATTGATGATTATCCATTAACAACCCATATTTCCTAATTATACATTATATTTTTAAATGAACTACACAATCACAATACCTTAATCAAGAGTAGAAATATAGATACATATAACAAAATTGACCTTAAATTTATATCACTAAAGCAAAATCCATACCAATGCAAATTATCCATTTCTATATCATCTCCCCCTTTAAATTTAAAGAACATTTATAAACAATATTTGGAAATATGGGCATAGTTTTTTCTCTCCAAACTTCTTCCTGCTGTATGGGGGTGCTGTCAATCAGGTCTTTCATGGTGTATCCTCTGTGCCAGGTGCATCTCAGTCGGCAGGTGAGTGAAGTAATTTTTGAGGGTGTGCACAGCTACCTTTCAGGAGGGCGTGGTCTATCATACCACATTGGTCTAGAAGGAATCCACAGGGTCTCATCCTCTGTGAAAACAAAAGAAGAACCTCCTTTCCAAAGCACCATATCCTTAGACCCAAATTTTGAAGCCATTATACCTTTATAATAATATCCATGCTGGTTTAGCTTGGCAGCCCATACAATAAAAAGTCTCTCTGTACCTAGCTCTTTCACAGTCAAAACATTTAAAGAAAACACAATAAAATACATAATTCAGACATTCTGTGAATTTTCCATTTTTACATGGCTTAGTTTATCTATGATTATCTGTACTCTGTCTCTTTAAAGATTTTACCCTTCTTTTTTTATCTCTCTATACTCTTTATTTCTTTTCTCTTTTAAGCCTACTATGTACCTTTATTCAACAGTGTGACCCATTTAGAGGTCTTTTATGTCTGAATCTGTCCTATTGTGAATCTGTAATTCTTTACTATCCAGGAGCACTTCTTAAAATGCTAAGCCATTCTTAAAAATTTAAGTTTGTGCCATGTAGGAGTAATAAGGTACTGCCTGTTTCCTGCCCAGTCTAAACCTTAACTGTGCTATTATTATGATAATTACAACAGTTCCTTCCTGAGATCAGCACAGTTCAGCATGGCAGAGCCAGAGCCGCTCCTGCCTCAGAGCCATTTGGTGCCCCTGAGCCACGCATAGTTCCAGGCACACAGCAAGTCCACATTGCCATCAAGCAAGCAAGCCATAGCACTTTAGTCAGAAATACCGTCCAAACATTCTGTCTCCAGCAGGAGCCAGAGATGGTGCTGGCAGGATAGCCCAGAAAGCCAGCATTTTAAAACCACTGCAGCTTTTTTACTGTTGCGGCTGCTGGGTGAGGAAATTTTCTCTGTGGCACCCTGCTAGCAAACAGCAAAAACTCTGTTAAACTCTGTATTCTTTTGGAAGCATCTCTCAGATTTTTAAGTGGATTTAGCCCACCACATTGAGGTGCCAATTGTAGTAAGAGGCACGCGGGCTGCATTCCCGGTGCCTGGTTCCCGGAACAGGGCCCCTTGTTCTGTCCCACCCGGCTCCTGGTGCCCGAAATAATTGCACTGAAACTGTATTCATTTAATTACTGCCTGGCCTATTAGTTCTAGCCTCTTATTGGCTAACTCTCACATCTTGATTAACCCATTTCTATTAATATGTATTGGCACTTGACTGTGGCTTACTGGCATGAGTCTAACCAGTGTCCATCTTTAGCCGGAGAAACATGGTGTCTGCCACACTTCTTTTTCTCCCAGCATTCCGTTATGTCTACTCCACCTACCTAAGGGCTGCCCTATCAAAAGGCCAAGGCAGTCTCTTTATTTAACCAATGAAAGCAACAGAAATACAGAAGGACCTCCTACACCACAGACACAGAAAGACAATTATCACATATACTCACTCATAGGTGGTTTTTAAACATAAAGCAAAGAAAACCAGCCTACAAATCACAATCACAGAGAACTTAGACAACAATAAGGACACTAAGAGAGACTTACATAAATCTAAACTAGAAGTAGAAAGTATAAAAAGACAAGATCTCCTGAGTAAATTGGGAGCATAGGGACCTTGGGGGAGGGTTGAGGGGGGAGGGGAGAGGCAGGGAGGGGAGCAGAGAAAAATGTAGAGCTCAATAAATATCATGAGGGAAAAAAAAAAGAGCTAGTTCCAGGATAGGCTCCAAAGCCACAGAGAAACCCTGTCTCAAAACACAAAAAAAAAAAAAAAAAAAAAAAAAAAAAAAAAAAAAAAAAAAAAAAAAGACAAGAAAAGAAAAAGAAAATGGTCTATGGTCTATTCCCTAGGCGTGTAAGGCTTGGAGTGAAGAGTGACTTTTAGGGTCAAGCCATGCATGCACGACTCTGAAAATGAGTGTTCTTTAACTGTTGCCCCTAGGCTCATCTCGTTTCTCTCCCCTAGCAGCTGCAGCAGGGTTCACTGACCACAGAGCAGATCAGGGGCCTCTATGCTAAGGGTGCAGGCTAATGAGTCGGGATAAGTGGGCTGTGATTAGCCTTGAAGGCTGTTACAGACACAGTCATGGTTGCTTTGTTTTTTGGGAAGACAGGGTCCTGACTGGCCTTGAACTTTTATGTAGACCAGGCTAATCTTAAACTCAGAGAGATCTACCAGTCTCTGTGATTAAAGATGTGCATCACCACACCTTGCTCAAAGTCCTGTTTTATAAGAACCTTGCTCCTTGAAGCTCTGAGTTTGACCCAACCTAACCTCTGCCCCCAGGACCTTAAATCATGCTCATCCCAAATACCTTCTCTTCTATGTTGTCCAGTCTCTAAGGTCCTTTTCTTTGTTTGTTTTGCTTTGCTTTGTTTCATTTTTTGAGACATGGTTTCTCTGTGTAGTCCTGGCTGTCCTAAAACTCTCTTTGTAGACCAGGCTGGCCTCGAACTCACAGAGATATGCCTGTCTCTGCCTCTCAAGTGTTGGGATTAAAGGTGTGCACCACCACTACCTGGCTTCTAGGGTCCTTTTTAATAATGGTGCCCATGAGCATCTGAGCCTGTAGAGATGATCCGCTACAACCTAGTTGATGCCTGGAGTCCTGACTCCCACCCCCTGAGTGTAAGTCTTGGAGGGCTTGGTGGTGGCCTCTCAGACCTTTCACCAGCTAGAGGGGATGTCCAGGCCTAAATTCTTGAGCTAGCGAAAGACAAAATGAAAGCATCCATAAGATGTTTTTGTAATCTGTAGCTGGCAAAAGAGGTTGTTTCTATGATATTTGGAAGGACTGTCATCTCCTGGATTTCTGCTACAGACTCCATGAGCATAGGCTGCCAAGTCTTGGGTCCAAAGCTCAAGACAGTCCAGTACAACTCTGTGTCTGCCTCAGTAGGAAGTGTGGGAAGACTCCTTAGGTATCACCTTCCTGTGGGAACGCTGTCCAGGCCCAGGCACCATAAGGAAAGGGACCTTTGGCTGTCTTTCTTTGCTTCCATCAGCAGCCCATTGCTGAGAATCCAAAATGCATCCACACTGACCTATGAGCCCTTCACATTCCTAGTCTTCAACAGTTTACCCACGCTACTTTGAACCTGAATCTTCCCAGAAGGTTCAAATTAATGTGGGACAACCAGAGAAGGCCAGCAACTCATCCATGACCATATTTGAGTCTGTGTCCTGTGTGGCGAGGATAGAAATTGTCACTGACCACTCCAGATTTTTTTTTTCCGAGACAGGGTTTCTCTGTAGCTTTTGGAGCCTGTCCTGGAACTCGCTCTGTAGACCAGGCTGGCCTCGAACTCACAGAGATCCTCCTGCCTCTGCCTTCCAAGTGCTGGGATTAAAGGCGTGCACTACCACTGCTGACTCCACTCCAGATTTTTACTGTGTGTTGTATGTAAAGGCTGAGGCTGGGAATCTCTCCTATGCACATTTCCTGTGGTAGAGATGCTGCTCCCTCTGTTCTGTATGTGTCTAGCTTCAGGGATCACTGTCAGTCTGTCTTCAATGTCCAAGAGAGAAAAGGAAGTGTGATGGAGACAAGGTTGGGGAATACAGAGGAGACGGTATGACTCCAGATCCATCATCTAGTTGTCCAAACTTGAGGTCCCAAGGAGAGCATCCTGGCTCTCTACGCACTCCTATCAGACCCATCTTCGATGCCACCTACTCCTCGGCATGAGGCTGAAACTCAGTGAAAAACCTTGTAGAAAAACGAGATAGCAAGGAAGGGTTTTATAGCTCTGGCACCTAACCGGTACCTGCCCCAGCGGCGACTCCGGAGACGCTCGCGGTGTTGCGGGCCAGCAACAGGCACCACCAGGGGGTGCTGCAGGTCGTCTTTGGAACTGGTGTAGCCCTGCTCACAGCCCAATCTATCGAGCGGAGTAAGTTGGCAGCATAGAAAAATGCTAGACCAGGAGCTACCTCGTGGGGCGATGAAAAGAGTGTCTCCTGGGGAAAAGCAGGACACGCGCCAGTCTAGGGCTCCAAATGCTGAGAACTGACCAAGGCCAGTTCTTCGTGCCTCTTAGCTACGAGCTGAAGCACAACTCCAGGACAGCGGCGGTCCATCTGGAAGCTGGCCACCTACCTATATTAACCTAATGAAAATTTAGCTGTACTTCAAGAACGTTGAAGTTACTTACTAGAGCAGTGTTTCTCAACCTGTGAGTCACGACCCATTTGGGGGCGAGGTCAAACAGCCTTTTCACAGGGGTCACGTAAGACTATCAGAAAACATATTTGCATTGTGATTCATAACAGTAGCAAATTACTATTAAAGGGTCACAGCACTGGGAAGATTGAGAACCGCTGATCTAGAGCATGATACATTACCGTGTGCATTTCCTGGTCTTCCTGATAGAATCGGCATATTAATCTGTTCTTGGGGACTGGGAATACAGTTTCATTGGCTAAACAGGCAGGAGGTCCTGGGTTCAAGTCTCAGCAATGCACAAATCTAACGTAGTGATGCATGCCTGTATTCCAGAATTGGAGGTGGAGGCAGGAAGATCTGGAATTCGAGGCCTCATGGAAAGTTTGGGATTCTGAGACTCTATCTCAGTATATATTCTCCTCACATACCACATATGCTCTTACCAGAGGCCGGGGATTAACCAAGTTGTGCTTTGCTCCATTCCAACTCCTCCCAGCAACTCGGGTATATCTGTTCCACCTGAGCACTGAAAAGCAGCTACTGTCGGTTCTCAGGAGGCCAATTCCACATTCTCGCCTGCTTGCATCCGTTTCCATCCTGGGACACAAGTGAGGGCAGGGCCCACAAAACGACTCAGCAGGTATAGGTGCCAAGCCTGAAGACCTGAGCTCCGTCTTCAGGGTCCCAACCTGGTAGGAGAGAACAGATTCTGGACAGTTATCCTCTGACTGCGCATATGGGCCTCCCCTCCACAGGCAAATGTTCTCAGGTTAAGATGAGGGAGGATGCTCCCTCAAGGTAGGGGCATTTGTTTGCTTGTTTAATTAAAAACAGGGTCTCAGAGAATCCAAGATGGCTTCAAATCCACTACGTAGCCGAGGATGACCTTGAACTTCTGATCCTCCTGCCCCCACTTCCTAAACGCTGGGATCATAGACACGACACATGCCACCATATATGTAGTTCGAGGTCTGTGTAGTACAAGCAGCCTTAAAGTGGTCCTTAAAACTCACAGCAAAGAGTAAACCATTGTCCTTTGAAATGCTTCTAGAATAGGGTTTGTCTGGTCATGTGTTGTAGCACTAACTCTAATTGGTATCAATAATAAAAACCCAGAGTCGGATATAGGGGTTAATGCTAAAGATCAGAGAAGCAGAGCAGCCAGACACTAGAGAGTTCTTTTACCTCTACCAATGCTCAGACCGAAGGGTGATCCTGTCCTCACGCTGTCTCCTCAGACGTCACCCTCTGACTGCAAGGGCAATCCTCAGAGTGCACCTGTCTCCACCAAACCCCTCACACTGCGCTGAGCACTTTATATTCTCCTTCCACTTTCTATTCTTCTCTCCACCTGGCCATACCACTCCTAGTGCTGGGATCACCTTTGTGTGAGCTCTGTTTCTCTTTTAAACAGATTCAGTTTTGTGTAGCCCCAGGGGACCTTGAATTAACAAAGATCTGTCTGCCTCTGTCTCCCAAGTCCTGGGATTAAAGGTGTGCGCCACCCCCTGGCCTCTAGTGGCTTAGCTCTGCCCTCTGGTCTTCAGGCAAGCTTTGCTTGTTAAAAACATAAACATAATATCACTACAATATCTGACCTTGTGGGAAGCACAGGGGTTCTGCTCAGCAAGGTTTCACAGAGCCTAGTTCACTGGCCCATCCACAGGGCTGGAGACTGACACGTGCGTGAGTCAGAAGGAACCTCGTAAAATCTAGGCGGCAATCCCAAGGACGAGTGGAAACACATAGTGTTCACATCTAATCATCAAACAACTGTCATTTCCTTTTCCTTTCCTTTCCCCGAAAAGTAGTTAAATAGAGTCTAGATTTTTCCACATCAGTCCCTGGGTGCATTTTAATTTGTTGTGCCAAGTATGACTCTCTCTCTCTCTCTCTCTCTCTCTCTCTCTCTCTCTCTCTCTCTCCAGTTCTCAGAACCAAGCTCGAGCTATGTTAGCGCTTGGCCAATAAGTTAAGCCCTCAGCCTTTGGTAGCGATCAAACATGCTACCCAGCCAAGCCGTCCTCATCCTGAACACTCAGCTTTCCAGGCAAGCCATCCTGTTCATGCCAGGCTTTCACCTCTTACTTCCCTGCCCTCTCCAATCTTCCTGGAATTCTTTATTTCCTCGTTAGGCCAGTACATTTCTGCCCCTTCTTTAATTCTCAGTAAATGTTTCATTTCTTTGGAAAAACGTTTCCTGTCAGGCAAAAGTAAGCACCTGTGTTCTCTATGCTGAAGACTTGCTAATCCACACCGCTCTGAATTTTTTGGTAATTTATATCCGCCGCCGCCCCTCCCCTCCACTAGGTCACCCCCTTATACCTCGTCCCTGGTAGTCATCTCAGCTGAGATCTCTAAGTAGGGATTTTGACAGTTTTTTTTTTTTAAAGGGGAGACAACTTTTTTGGTTTTTGTTTTGTTTCAACACTGTCTCGCTATGTGGTCTTGAACTCATGGTCCTGCTTCTGTCTCCAAGTGCTGAGATCACAGGTATGTACCACCACATCCAGATTTGAAATGGATGGTAATTCCGCTTAGCCTATTTATAGTCCGTTTGATAACAGTGCTATTTTGCACGTACTCAATGGGCTGAGGTAGTTTATAAAAATGAGTATGAATTCCATGGAAATGAGACAACTTATAAAAATGAGCATGAGGTCATGGAAACAGGGGCAGCTTTACCCTGGATCCTGGCAGTGATTGCTCATAGACAAAGTGGACATCAAGCTGTAGAAAGTACAGCGGCTTAAAAATGTAGTGAGTGGGGATGGAGACCTGGCCCAGGAGTTAAGAGCACTCGCTGCTCTTGCAAAGCTGCCCAGGTTTAGATCTCAGCACCCACACCACAGCTCCCAATCATTGTAACTCCAGTTCCAAAAGATCTGATGTGCTATTCTGACGTCCCTGAACACCAGGCATATACATGCTGCGCATACATACATGTAACATGTGTGGAAGCAAAAGACTCAAACACATAAAAATTAAATAAATAAGTCCTTTTTAAGTAAAAATATACAACGAGGGGTAACCCTATCTCAGAGTCCCTCCCACTCTGTCTCAGGGGATTTCCTCACTTCCCCTTAATATATCTACATTCTTGCCAGGTGTGGTGTCTCACACCTTATTTCCAGCACTCAGGAGGCAGAGGCAGGCAGATTTCTGTGAGTTTGAGGCCAACATGGTCTACATAGTGAATTCCAGCCTAGTCAGAGGCACACAGAGAGAGCCTGTCTCAAACAAAACAAACACCACTACAGTCATTCAACTTAAGCAAAAATATTATTAAAATATTGAGAGGGCTTTAGCAGTTTTGTAATTAAACAACTCTGTTTCTTCATTATCATCAGCTCGGCCTGAGGCAGAGTCACTGACCTGGCCACTAAACCTCAGGGACCCTCCTGTCCCCACCACCAACATTTGGACCACAGGCACATGTTACCATGCCTAGATTTTTTTGTTTATGTTTTTGCTTCTTCTTCTTCTTCTTCTTTTTTTTTTTTTTTTTTTTTTTTTTTTTTTTTTTTTTTTTTTTTTTTTTTTTTTTTTTTTTTTTTTTTTTTTTTTTTTTTTTTTTTTTTGGTTTTTCGAGACAGGGTTTCTCTGTGGCTTTGGAGCCTGTCCTGGAACTAGCTCTTGTAGATCAGGCTGGGCTCGAACACACGCAGATCTGCCTGCCTCTGCCTCCCGAGTGCTGGGATTAAAGGCGTGCGCCACCACCGCCCGGCCTGTTTTTGCTTCTTTGTTTGTTTGTTTTCCTGAACAGACATATTAATCACAATGAAGTTCTATATAAAGTGACCTGGACCTTGGTGACAAAAGCCTGTAATTCCAGTACTCAGGAGTTTGAGGCAAGAAGAACAAGAATTTGAGGTCAGCCTTAGTGCACATGAGAAGTCAAAAGGCCCTCTTATTCGCGGCGGTGGTGGCACACACCTTTAATCCCGGCATTTAAGAGGCAGAGACGGGCAGATCTCTGTGAGTTCAAGGCCAGCCTGGTCTACAAATGAGTTCTAGGACAATCAAGGATATTACACAGAGAAACTGTGTCTCAACCCACTACCACCCCTCTCCCCACCAAAAGAGATGTCTACAAGTACTAAAAAGTTTATGGTTCAAAGTACACTGCTAGGTGACTAGTCTCCAGCTGGTGACAACAGCAAAACTCAGGTCAGATCAGCAAGCCTTCCAGGAATGTCCTCATATGGTCCTTGGATTGTTAGGAATCCCTGAGCTGCCTGGAACCTGCCCTACTCTTATTGCCTATTTCCTTTTTTCCAGGCACCCAGGAGTTCAAAGAAAGGTTTAAGGGAGCCTTTGGAGAGGCAGGTTTGTTTGTGCAGTGCAAACAAGCTGACACGGGGAGTTTGGACCTTCATACTCGTCTGCAAAGATAGTGTTTCAAACTCCAGTGGTAAATTCCTTCCAGAAAGAAAAAAAGACTTATCTGCTGCTAAAGGTTTTAAATGTTTTGGTTTTAGATATCATTAAGAAAGACATCAAGGATCTGGATAGATGGCTCAGTGCTTAAGAACATTTGTTCTTGTAGAGGACCTGGGTTCAGTTCCTAGCACCTACATGGTAGCTCACAACCATCTGTAATCCCAGCAGTTCAAGGGGATCAAACCCCCCTCTTCTAACCTCCAAGGACACCAGATACCCAGGTTGTGCACATATATACATGCAGGTGAAACAATCATACACAGAAAAATAAATAAACTGTATTTTAAAAAGAAAAAGAGGGGACTGGGGTTGGAGAGATGGCTCAGTGGTTAAGAGCTGGCTGCTCTTCCAGAGGTCCTGAGTTCAATTCTCAGCAACCACATGGTGGTTCACAACCATCTATAATGGGATCTAGTGCCTCTTCTGGCAGAACACTGTATACTTAATAAATAAAATCTTTAAAAAAGGGCAACATCATTTAAAAAAAAAAAGAGGAAGGCATTAAGCTAGGCATGGTGGCGCACACTTGTAGTTTCAGCACAAGGAGGTTGAGGCAGGAGAATCACCAGTTAGAGGAAAGACTGTATCTTGAAAAGAGGGGAGATGCAAAATGGCTGAGCAGGTGAAGGCACTTGACACCAAGTCTGATGACATGAGTTCAGTCCCTGGAACTTATGGAATGAGAGAACTGACTCCAGAAAGTTGTACTTCTGCATGTGGGCCATGACAAGTACACACACACACACACACACACACACACACACACACACACACACACATGCACTTCATCATTTTGGTTTTAGAAACATTTGTGAATGAGTTGCATGGCTCTTGCCTACAATGGGCTTTGAGATGCATCCTTGGACATTCCTGGAGGACCACAGCTCAGTGGTAAGCGTCTGAGATGGAGAGACAGTTGACAAGGTCAGGGGAGCTAGGTGGAGTAGCAGGGTCTATAGAAACACTGGGGAGGCTCTTAGATGCATTGTCCATTCCTGAGGGTTTTGGGGGGATGGATATGGTGAGGAGCAAACCTACTTCCCCTTGGCTGATTGTTTAGATACAGGAAGCTCTAGGAGAAGGTCCAAAAATAGACCCAGGCTCCAGGATCTTCCTAAGCAAACATTAGAAGCTGTGGTATAGGACTGAGTGAGCCCAACAGACAAGACCAAGCCAGAAAACTCTTTCCCCTCCCTCTTTCCTTTCTTTCTTTGTTTTGTTTGGAAAGAGTCTTACTATGTATTTCTGGTTACCCTGGAACTATGTAGACCAGGCTGGCCTAGAACTCAGAGATCCACCTGCCTCTGCCTCCTGGGTGCTAGGTGGCAGAGCCACCACCATCTGGCTGCCTTTTTGCACTTTTTCTTTCTTTTCTTTTTTTTTTTTTTTTTTTTTGGTTTTTCGAGACAGGGTTTCTCTGTGGCTTTGGAGCCTATCCTGGAACTAGCTCTTGTAGACCAGGCTGGTCTCGAACTTGCAGAGATCCACCTGCCTCTGCCTCCCGAGTGCTGGAATTAAAGGTGTGCACCACCACCGCCCAGCTGCCTTTTTGCTCTTTATTCTTCCTTTCTTCACCCTTTTCTGCTGTAATAATGTGAAGCACATATCTCACCTCAAAGAGAAAAAGAGATCATTTATTCTGGAGCTGAATATGAGTGACTATGACCCAGGAACACAGACGCTGGTTACTGTGTTCCAGCATGGTCATAGTTTTGTGACAATTTTATATTTACAGAACAAAAGAAAGCTCTACATTAATGCATTCTTCAAAAACATTGCTGGGAAAATAGGTAGGCAGGTTATAACAGGCAGGGCAATCTGTGCCACAGGACTCAGATGGGACCTGACACAGAGACCTTGGTTTGAGGTTAGAAGCTAGAGGTCTATTAAAGTATACAGCCCGAAGGTCCCATGTGATAGTCCCAAAGGTATCAGGTCAGACATGGAACTGGGTGGCTGTTGACAGAGGTTTCTGTCCCACCCGTTTCTGCAGCCATTCAGTCCCAAAGAGACACAGAGAGGCTTATGTTAATTATAAGCTGGTTGGCCTATTAGCTCAAGTTCTTATTAACTCTTATAACTTACATTAACCAATAATTTTTGTCTGTGTTAGCCACGTGGTTTGGCACCTTTTATCAGTGAGGCATTCTCATATTGCTTCTTCTGTGTCTGGGTGACGACTGCAGACTGAGCCTTTCTTCTTCTCAGAATTCTCCAGTTCTGGTTGCCCCCACCTATACTTCCTGCCTGGCTACTGGCCAATCAGCATTTTATTAAACCAATACAAGTGACAAATCTTTACAGGGTATAAGACCATTGTTCCACAGCACTTCTCCCCCCCCCCTTTTTCTTTTCAAAACAAGAACTCTGAATCTAATCTCCTTTGTTTAGCTTTTTTCCTGACCATTATCCATAACAACTTGTAACCAACATTCTAAACAAAGACAAATATTCATAATCCATTTTTTGGGAATGTGGGTGTAGTTTTCTAGGCTACTTCTTGCTGATTGGGGACATTGACAATCTTATGCAGACCTAAAGAAAATTTAGAATTATGGTCAAATCCTAACTAGAATATTCTGTGAGGCTTGATCATCTCAACCAGCAGTCTTGAAGCTAGTATGGATGTAGAACTCAGAGGAAACTTCAGCAGAGGTCCTCTGAAATGTTGGATCTTCTGGGCAATCTGCTTCTATTGGAGATTTTTTAGGGGGTCTTCCTTGATCAAACCTGATTTTTCTTAACCCAGAATGAATTCACAGCCTCTCATTTCCTGTGGAAACAAAAGCAAAACCTCTTCTCCAAAGTAACATATCTTTTGACTTAAATTTCGAATTCAAGGCATTTTCAAAATACTTATGTTGGATTGATTAATCCTGAAACATTTATAATCCCCTCTAGCAAACAGAGCCCACCTGAGACAATGCTGCTACCAAGAAGCCATGCTTAGCTCTATCCTTTTGTGTCTAGAATTAGTTCCTGAGCTCTCTCAGGTTTTATGTGGATGCAGTTGTCCACGTTGGTGCCATTTGTTGAAAGAGGTTTCTGTCCCGCCCAGTCTTGCAGCTGTTCAATCCCAAATAAACACACAGAGGCTTATATTAATTATAAACTGGTTGCCCTATTAGTTCAAGCTTCTTATTAACTTTTATAACTTACATTAACCCATAATTCTTCTCTGTGTTAGCCACATGCCTTTTATCGGTGGGCATTCTCATCTTGCTTCCTCTGTGTCTGGGTGACAACTGTAGACTGAGACTTTCCTCTTTCCAGAATTCTCCTATTCTGGTCACCCTGCCTGTACTTCCTGCCTGGCTACTGGCCAATTAGCATTTTATCAAACCAATACAAGTGACAAATTTTTACCTGATACAAACCATTGTCCCACAGCAGGCAGCCATGAGGAACTAGAGAGAGCCCAGATAATTTGCATTTGCAACATTCCAACTCCCTGTGATCAGTCAGTTGGGCTTACAGAATCTTCATCAAGTGCAACATTCTTTCTGAGAACCTTAGTTGTCACTGCCTACAAAGGCAGCTCAACTAACTGGGGCAACTTTTCTAAATCTTTAGATAGAGTATCACCCAGTGCATGAATCACTAATAAAAAGCCAATTAAAAAGCTAAGCATGACCAATAAAGAATAATAATAAAAAAAAAAAATGAGGCACAAAAAAAAAAGCTAAGCATGGCCAAACATAGTGGCGCACACCTTTAATCCCAGCACTCAGGAGGCAGAGGCAGGTGGATCTCTGTGAGTTAGAGGCAAGCAGGATCTACAGAATGAATTCCAGGAATACCAGAGCTACCCAAAGAAACCATGTCTCTAATACATACATACATACATACATACATACATACATACATACATAAAGTAGAGCAAGGTGGTATAGGCCTATAATCCCAATTTTTGGTAGCAAAGTGAATGTGGAGCCATTCTGAGATACATAGGAAGACCTTGTCCCAAAAAACCCAGAAAACTAGGCCCTTAAGCAAAATACATGGTAGCTTTGCTTTGGGTGTTTTTGTTTTTGTTTTAACAATTCTGAGGTTGTTTAGAGATTCTGGTGCAAATGTACAACCCTGATAGAAGGTTCAGAGTGTAGAGAGATCACCCACTAAGGGTCCATGCAACTGCAGGCAGAGGACAAGGGTGGCTGCCTAATTCAGGGCAACTGGTGGGTGGCAGACTTCTCCAAGGTTTCCTTAAAGCGGAAACTATTTTCCCCTAAAGTTACAGGTCCCACTGGCCCTCTGAGCCACCCTCTCTCCAACTGGGAGTGACTCAAAGCCTCTCTAGGCCTGGAACCTACTTCACTAAGACAGAAAGGCCCTGTGCTGTGGCTGGATTCCTGCTCTTTTTTTTTTTTAATGTATATGAGTGCTCTATCTTCATGTTCACTTTTTATCCCAGAAGAGGGCATCAGGTTACACTATAGATTGTTGTGAGTCACCAGGTGGTTGCTGGAAATTGAACTCAGGACCTCTGGAAGAGCAGCCAGTGCTTTTAACCACTGAGCCATCTGTCCAGCCCCTGGATTCTCATTCTTGACAGAACCCAGTCTTGCAATTCTAAGTATGTATTCATGCATGCATGCATGTATGTATATATATATATTTTGAGAAGCATGTATTTCTTTTTTTTTCTGTTTGACAACCTGAGGTTTGAAAGAAGCATGTATTTTGAGACACGGTTGAGCTACATAGCCCAAGCTAGCACCAAACCTGAGACAATATTCCTGGCTCAGCCTTCCAAATATTGACATGAGATGTGAACCACAATCAGTGAAAGGATTTGTAACTTCAGCCTGTTTACACACAGCCTTTGGTCCTCCTTGCCAGTTGAGAACATCCTTGCTGAGGAAAGAAAGACAGGGCTGGTCCTCTGACAGCTGTGGAGGCTGCTTTAACTGCCTGAAGCATCGAGCGGGAACTGGGATGCCTGAGGGGAGACTAAGCAAGATGCAGACCTGCTGACCTCTGCACCGAACACCTCCAACACACACACACACACACACACACACACACACACACATTGCTGATCCCTCCCAGCTTTGGAGCCTTAGGACATGGACTGTCCCTAGATGAGAGCAAACCTGTGTAATGTATCTGATCAAGGTAGTCCAGGTTCAGGAGTTGGGAGGTGGATAGATGAAATGATTCTCTAACAGGAACCCTGCACCCCATTCTGACCCCAAGCCATGCCAGCCTGTTGAGGCTTTCCAGGACCATAGATGGCTATGCTCTCCAAATTCCTCCCATTGGCTATCCCGAGAGCCATTCAGACAAGGGGCACCTGACAGTCCCCTCTCCCATGTCATGGTTCTCCTCTTCACATCCGGCTAGGGAGTGAGCACTGCCAGTGCCCTCCACATAGGATGCCACCAGCCGCCGGAAGGTGCTGTCCAGCCCAGAGTGCTGAAGCATGCAGGGTTTACCTGTAAAGGCCAGAGAGAGGCCCCTGCCTTCAGCCACTGTTCTAAACTCAGCCTACTCCAGGCTGCTACCACACAGAATGCTAATCCTCAGAGATGATCTGCCCCACACATTTAAAACTGAACTCACCTTGGAAACTCAAGGAGGACAGGAAGGGTGATGCCAGTCTAAAGGGCACACAGCTTGGAAGGCTAGACTGTCTGTACTCGACCTAGAAGTCACAGGTATTGGGACACTGGACCCACCATTTCAGGACTGTCCTATGAATTCTGTAGGAAAACAAATCCCAGGGGAAGGCCCTCTGGCCTTCCATAATCTCAAGTCTTCCTCCTGGCTACCAAATGGTGGTACTGTTACTTATGGGATAAGTGGCACAAAGCCATGATGCCTTGACCGCCCTATACACATGCCAGGCAGTGAGTCAGTGAGTCTCTCTCTGTCTCTCTCTCTCCCTTCCTCCTTCTGTACCCATCTCTCTTCCTCTCTCTCTCCCATGGCTCCAGAAGGATTCGACCAGCTTCCATAGACAGCCACAGCCCTTCCTTCCACTATAAGACCAAACAATCAGGAAGATCAGAATTCCTCAGCAAAGGAGTTTGCAACTTGGGGTCTGGGAATCTTGCTGGAAATTGATCCCAGATCCTCCAGAGCAGCTCAGTTCCAAAATGACTGAGCCATCTCTCCAACCCTTGGTCCCATTGCCTCTCACATCATTATACTGGACATAAGCCTCCAACACACAGACCTTTAGGAGACAAACTATGTTCAACCATAGTATGGATCTTTAGCCTAAGCCAGGAGCCACAACACATGACTGCAAACCCTCTACTGTCTGGGGGATCTAGACAGGTGGCAGGATTGTTTCCAGACCCCTAAGGGCCAGGGGTAGGAAGACAGTGAAAGGGTGGGAATTGTAGACTAGATTAGGCAAGATTTTGATTCAATTCTGCTAGGCCAGTATTTTGTATAGGGGGGAGGGGGTGAGATAGGCTTAAGAGACCTTTGTAGACCAGGCTAGTCTTGAACTCACAGAGATCCAGTTGCTTCTGCCTCCCAAGCGCTGGGATTAAAGATGTGCGCAACCACACCTGGCTGCTAGGCCGCCTAGATGGAGGTCAGAACACAAGGGAGCTAAATTTGTACCCTGATGTTTACAGCTCAGGGAAAGGTCTAACACTCACCCCAAAAACACAAACCCAGCATGACTTAAGGTCAGAGGTACTGGGTAGAGGATGACAGGGAAGCTTGGGCTTCTGGTGACAGTTGAGAGAGAGGAGAGGAGTAAGGGGGAAGAAAGGGAGAGGGAGGACTTACCTGTGGGTAATGCCATCCTGAACGCCTGTGTTACATATGGCACCGAGATTAAGTGTGTTCACTTTCTTCAGCCTCAGTGTCGCTGCTGGAAAATGAGGTGAAGATAATACCTCCTTCAGGGCGGTGGGTATCTCAGTTCCATTGGCCTAAAGCCACCGAGGGTCAGGAGTCAGAACCACTGGCTCTTTGTGATTGAGATCACCAGCAGAGGACCTAGAATCTCTCTGGAACATGAATTCTAATTTTATTGTTCTTAATAATAAAAACCCAGAGTAGCCAGCCACTAGAGTTCATACCCCTACCAATGCTCAGACCAAAGGGGAGATCCTAGCTCTATGAATTCTCAGACTGCTGCTGAGATCTCTACGAGGTCTCAGACGAAACCTCAGAGTACATGCTCAGACTGAATCCTCAGACTGCCTCTCAGCCTCTCTCCGCCCAGCCATATCACTCCTGTATCTACCTTCCTAGTGCTGGGATTAAAGGCATGGGATCCCAAGTGCTGGGATCACCTTTGTGAGCTCTGTTTCTCTTTTAGACAGATTCAATCTCAGGTAGCCCAGTTTTTTGTTTTTTGGTTTTTGTTTTGTTTTGTTTTGTTTTGTTTTTCAAGACAGGGTTTCTCTGTGTAGCACTGGCTGTTCTGGAACTCACTCTGCAGACCAGGCTGGCCTCAAACTCAGAGATCTTAAAGGCAAGCACCACCCCACCACCCCAGCTAAGGCTCTTTTTTAATAGACAAATGAAAACAGGGTTGTGCCTAAAGGGCTTGTATGAACTAAACCAGTATTTAACTACAGTATCAATGCTGTATTTGAAAAGTGCTATGGGCAGCCGGGCACCTAGCTTGGGTTTGTGGCTACCTCTCTGGTTTTAAAGCAGTTCAGAGCCTCGGGCACTGGGGCGGGAAAGGGGGAAGGTGACAGGACAGGACAGGAGGCGGACTGCATTCTTCCTGAGCAGATTCAAACAGCTACAGCTAAACTCCTGATACTGGAGGGCTATGATGAAGCGGGTGCAGCACCTTCCTAGCTCACTCTGCTTCATCTCTGTTACCCAAGCCAGAGAAGACATGTTCTTTGCAGTCTGAGCTGAGGTTCTTGTCCTCCAGATTCAAGGAGATGAGGTTGTCTGAAGGGCTTGGTCCAGGGGCAAGCTGAGCGTGCAGCACCTAGATGACCGAGCTCAATTACCTTTCTCTGAATTGTAGGCTAGAAAGCTAAATTCCAGACAGGGCAAGTGCCCACCTGGGTAGCCAGGGTAGGTGGGGAGGGGGTAGGAACTAGGGGCTGGGACTCCAAACCTGATCTACTCCGCTCCAGTAGTCCTTCAGTTCCTCTGCTTCTGTTAATCCCAGATGGCGGAGCTCCCCCAAAACCAACAAGGAGACCGAGTCCCATATGTCAAAGCAAAAGGGCCTTTATTCAAGTTCGAACTTGGACTCTCCGAGTGTCCAACACGATCAGAGTCTCAAAATCAGTTAGGGTGGGGGTTTTATCATAGCAGAGGTTGGGGTGAGGGATTTCTAAGGTTCAGGACCCCTGATTGGCTGACATTTGTCTAGGGGTGTCTTGGTGAAAAGGGATGGGTGTGTGCCAGACTAAGGGACGTCAGGTGATCCTATCTACAACATTTGGAACATTAGGAATTTTCTTTGGAACGTTAGGTACTTTCTCCTTGGCTGGCCCATTCCTAGGTGGTGCCTGGGTGGTCTCAGTTTGTGGTCTTTCTTGGAACCAGGTATTGCCTTAGGGTAATCTGAAACTCTGGCCTCTATTGAGCATGTCTTGGCTGGGCAACTTTATCTCTAGAATTTACCCTAACATTCTCTGATCAAAAAAAAAAAAAAAATATATATATATATATATATATATATATATATATATATGTGGTGACTTCTGGTGCCTTCAGTACCTGCCGGGAGAAGGCCTAGTCAGTCCTGAGTCTCACAGTGGAGAGGGCAGTCAGGCAAATTTCCCACCTTACCAGGGCCTGAAATGACTACAGATCATCCCCCTTTCCTCTTGCCTCCAGTTTACTGTCCTCCTTAGATGGACTAGATAGTTGTGGGAAGCCTTGAGGACCAAGAGAGGGACAAGAGATGGTGGACGTGATTATGATAGCAGAGTGGACAAGGAAGGCTACCATTAAATATTTTTTGGTAGCAACAGGTAGAGGGCAAAAAGGTCTTGTGTATACATATAAGCCCTGGAAAAGCCAGGAAAGTTAACCGCACAGCTTACCTCTTCAACGGAATGAGGTGCGTGAGCCGCTCTTCCAGCAATGCCAGGAATGGTGTCGTTTCACAACCTGCTGATGAGGCAGGCTCTTCAGAATTTCCCAGAATTTATGTTTGTACCTATTCAAGACCTTTCCCCCTAAATCTTGACACTGCTTTTAGAGCACAAACCCCACTGTCATGAGCGATGTCACTTGTGCTTTACAGCCTAAGTGACTTCTGTGTTATTTTAGGGCCAGACTCTAGATGCACCCGTTCAGCACCAGTTACAGCAAAATCTGGCTAGCACTTTAATCCCAGCACTCCAAAGGCAGAGGCAGATGGATCTATGTTACTTTGAGGCTAACCTGGTCTTACAGAGTGAGTTCCAGAACAGAATCCAACTCAAAAAAAAAAAAAAGAATGAATGAATGAATGAGTGAAAAATAAATAAATAAATAGATAGATAAATAAATAAATAGAATCGGGCTAAACCCGAGTTTCATTCTTGTCTCTTTGTGGATCATTGTTTCTCCCTGCCTGCAGGGGAATCCACCACAGCCAGCAGATGAACAAAAGCCCTCCTCTGGCTGTGTCCCCCTCCCCCTCCAAGTGTCTCAACAGCAGCAGGAGGCTGGGATGAGAGCTTCTGGGGATCTTCCCAGAGCATTTACTCACCACATTCCTGTGGGCCCCAAGGGTCTGACTGAGCGAGCTTCTGAGAATCATCAGAGACCTGGGAACAAAAGCAGAAACCCTGACATCCAGAATGGACCTAATTCTCACAGCCAGACCTCAGCCAGCTCATTTTGTCCTACTATTGTACATAAACAACCTCAGAAAAAGGCTGCTCCAGGCCGTGAGATAGTAAGACAAAATAAAGCCAAAGTCACTGCCACCACCCATTGTTATGCCCAGACCGGCAAAGTCCCCCAAAAACCAACAAGGAGACTGAGTCCCGTATGTAAAAGCAAAGAGCCTTTATTTTATACAAGCTTGCAAACTCGGTCTTTCTGCATGTCCAACGTACTGGAATAGTCAGAGAGCTCCAAGCTCAGTTAGAGTTGGGTTTTTATAGTAGTAAAGGTGGGGGTGAGGGGTTGGGTGTCCTGGTGAGGGTGTGTTGGCAGCTGATCCTAAGTACAGCGGTTGGAACTTTAGGCATTTCCTTTGGATGGTCTGTTCCTGGGTGGTGCCTGGGCAGTCTCGGTTTATGGTTCTTCCTGCAATCAGATATTGCTTCAGGGTCAACTACTGAGACTCAGGCCTCCATTAAGTACTATTCTGGCAGGTGATAATGGTTGGAAATAAAGAACTTCCTTTGGGTGGTCTGTTTCTATTTAGCTTATCACGGCTGGCTCCTACACCCATAAGATGCCAACAGACCATCTCTAGGTTAAGATAACTGTCTTTAACAACTTTATTGAGGGGTTGGAGAGATGGCTCAGTGGTTAAGAGCTCTGGCCACTCTTCCAAAGGACCTGGGTTCAATTCCCAGCACCCTCATGGCAGCTCACAACTGTCTGCTGCTCCAGCTACAGGGGATGTGGCATCTACATAAAGACAATACATACAGAGAGCCAGGCAGTGGTGGCGCACGCCTTTAATCCCAGCACTCGGGAGGCAGAGGCAGGCGGATCTCTGTGAGTTCGAGACCAGCCTGGTCTACAAGAGCTAGTTCCAGGACTGGCTCCAAAGCTGCAGAGAAACCTGTCTCAGAAAAAAAAAAATACATACAGACAATACATACAGGCAAACCCCAAAGTACATTTAAAAAAAAAGAATTTTATTGAGATATAAATCTCACACCAAATAATTCAGTATTTTCCTGGTCAGTTGACTGTGGCAGTGTTTGTTTTGTTTTTGAGGTAGAGTCTCATGTAGTATATAGGGAATTCTGGGGGGCGAGGGGTTACCTTTTATTAATATCAAAATCCGTGCACAATGATTACAAGACAGAATGAGGACTATCCGGGCCGCGTCACCAGCTGCTCCACTGTACCCCCTGGGGAACCAGATCTTCGTTATTGCTGTTGTAACCTCATTCCCAAAAGGCAATGAGGAATCTCCAAACTGTGGCTTGCTGTCAGCTCATCCACTATCCAAAAGAGTGCATGACCCCTAGTCCCCAGATCTTATCAGGTCACTATCCCCAGAGAAGACCACGCCCACTGGACCAAGCTGCTCCAATACAATTGGCTGTCAGACCAAATTCCCACAACAATGTAGACCAAGCTAGCCTCAAACTCACCATGTAGCTGAGGATAACCCTGAACTCTGGCTCCTCACTGCTGGGACCACACTGGACTCTAATACATTCTTTTAAAGCACATAATTCAGTGCCTGTTTGTCTGTTTGGAGCTGTGCAATCACCACCACTAATGCAAAACTCAGCTCTCCCTTCAGAGTAAATGAGAGATTATTTTATTCTGGAGCCAAATATGAACATGTGCGACCAAATGTGACCATGGTCTAGGATAGGAGTAGATTTAAGTTGCCCCCAATGCTATGTTTCATTGTAGTACTGATTTCATGAAGGGTTGGTTTTTTTGTTTTTGTTTGCTTGTTTTACAGTAACAATACAATGAGAATTATTAATCAAGGTCCTTTAAAAATACATTGAGGAACACCAGGCTGTGGTTATAATGATCTGTCTCTTTAAGAGACAAGCCACGCCCACTCCCTCCCCCATCCGCTGAGGCAGGCAGGTCTTCCTTTCTGCTTGCAGCCTTAGTCTCTCTCTCTTTTCCAGCTCCCTCTTGAAGAGGCAGCTTAGGTCTCTCCCCCCCCCTCTGCCTCTCTGTTCTTCTCCCCTTCTCCCTTCCCCTCCATAACCTACTAAATAAATATCCAACCTCACTCTGCATGGCGTGCCTTTGTCTGTCTTTCGCTGGCTGCCGCCACATGGCTCAGCCACCTTCAGAGACCTGCTGCATGGTCTCATGCCCCTTCCCTGCCTGGGACTGGTTGCTCTTGGGACCCCCTGCCCACTGCCTGCTGCCACCAGGGATCCTGCAGCAATTTTTAATAATCCATTACAGTGGTGGTGCACACCTTTAATCCCAGCACTGGGCAGTCAGAGGCAGGTGAATCTCTGAGTCGGAGGCCATCCTGGTCACAGAGCAAGTTCCAGGACAGCCAGCACTACACAGAGAAACCCTGTCTCAAAAAAAAAAAACCAAAAAATAAATATAAACAACTAAAAATATGTTGATGGGGAGGGGCTGGAGCAGTGGCTCAGCTGGTAAAAGCACTTGCCACGAAAGCCAGACAATGGAGTTCAGCTCTAGAGCCAAGCATCCTGGTTTGATTTTCTGTTGCTGTAATGAAACACCATGACTGAGATCACCTTGGGGAGGAAAGGGCTTATTCAACTTATAGGCTATAGTCCACCATGGAGGGAGGCCAAAGCAGGCACTCGGGGCTGGAGCTTAGAGCAGAACCAGCAGAGAGGCACTGCTTACTGCCTTGCTCCCTCCGACTTGAGCTCACCTATGTTTTCTTTTCGTTGTTTTGTTTTTGAGGCAAAGTCTCTTTATGTAGCCATGGCAGACAGCCTAGGCCTAAGTGGCTAGGCATGATGTCGTCCACCGTGGCCTGGGCCCCCCTGCATCTGTTAACAAAGAAGACAGTGGTCCACAGACATGTCCACAAGTCAATCTATTGGGCAATTCTTCAAATGAGGTTTCTTCTTCCCGGGTATGTCAACTTGGCAAGCAAGGTTAGCTGGCACACCATATGAAGGTGGACAGGCAGAACTTGCTCTACAAAATTGTTCCCTGACCTTCATTGGTGGAAATACCCTATAGGGAGTTACAGCAAAGCAAGGACGTATCTGATGGAAACCTCAGGTGTTATATGGTGACAGCTTTAGCCTTTAGGTTGGTGGAAACTGGATGTATGCTTGTAAATTCCAAACTAATGTACCTAATAGTCACAAGGATGTTAGGTCACGCCCAGAGGTCGTGGGCACCAGCTGGCTGTTAGGGTGCTATTCATAGTCCGAGATGATTTGCTTCCCCATCTATAACATTCCAGATATCCACAGTCACTGGAGTTTTAGTCAATCAGGGTCGTAAAATGTTTATCACAGGTGTGGCTCCCATCACCCTGGGAACTCCAGCTCCTGCCATTGTGCCTGTTAGTTTTTATTATTGCCATTGATGTCTTCTGAGATAGGATCTCACCATGTGGACCCGACAGACCTGGAATTCACTATGAAGATCAGGCTGGCCTTAACACAGGTATTTTCTTGCCTCTACCTCCCAAGTGCTGAGATTAAAGGCAGGTACCACCACCCTGGCCCTCTACTCCCTGAATAACATTAACACGTGACTTTAGTCATTAATTCCTGCATTCATTCAAGGGACAAAAATCACCTTCCAGGCCGGGCAGTGGTGGCACATGCCTTTAATCCCAGCACTCGGGAGGCAGAGGCAGGCGGATCTCTGTGAGTTCGAGGCCAACCTGGTCTACAAGAGCTAGTTCCAGGACAGGCTCCAAAGCCACAGAGAAACCCTGTCTCGAAAAACCAAAAAGAAAAAAAAAAGGGTCTGGAGAGATGGCTCAGCGGTTAAGAGCACTGACTGCTCTTCTAGAGGACCGGGGTTCAATTCCCAGCATCCATATGGCAGCTCACAACTGTCCATAACCCCAGAATGCAGCACCCTCACACATTTATACATATAGGCTAAAATACCAATAAAATAAATATTTGTAAAAAAACAAGAAAAAAAAAGAAAAGAAAAGAAAAGAAAAGAAATCACCTTCAAATCCCAACACCATGTCAAATTCAGAACAAAGACACCTTGAAGCCTGACTCACCTCTTCAAAAGTCCTCCCATCCTCTCAGCCAAGACAGCTACTAAGTTGCTTTCTGCCTCTGTGTTTGCCTCTGCATGTCTTAAACATTTCATATAAACGGCATCAGGTGGTATGTGGTCCTGAATGAAGTGTGGTCTTCCTTCACTTAGCATAATGCCTTCAAGTTTCATGTTGCGTGTACCAGGAATTCATTTCTGAGCAGACTGGTTTTGTGTATTCTCCTGAGTCACAGGGTACCCAGTCAGAGAGGGAAGATCCCCTAGCCCAAGAGTTACTGACAGCTGGGAGATGGTGGCTCACGCCTTTAATCCCAAGCACTTGGGAGGCAGAGGAGTTGAAGGCCAGCCTGGTCTGCAAGAGCTAGTTCCAGGAGAGGCTCCAAAGCTATAGAAAAACCCTGTCTCGGAAAAACAAAACAAACAAACAAACAAAACCAAAGTTACTGCTGACAGTTGTGAGCCACCAAGTGAGTGCTGGGAACTGAACCCAGGTTCTCTGAGAGAGCAAGAGAGTGAGCGAGAGAGTCTTAATCACTGAGCCATCTCCAACCTCCTCTTGGTTGTTGTTTTTTGTTTGTTTGTTTGTTTGTTTGTTAAGGTTTTTATGTTGTTGTTGAGGTTTTGTTTTTGTTTTGTTTGTTTGAGACAAGGTCTCACGCAGCTCATGCTGGCCTCAAACTCTGGGTACTTCAGCCTCTATCTCCAAGTGCTGGGAATTATGGTTATAAATACCAAATACAGTTCTCAACAGGAAGAAAGCAAGAATGTTCATTCTGGAGCCAAAGGCTGGCCTCAAACTCCATATAAAGCTAAAGATGGCCTTGAACTCCTGCTATTACAGGCTGGCATTACAAATGTCAATACAAAATACAATTCTCATCTCAAAGGCAATAAACGAGTTTATTCTGGAGCCAAATATGAATGACCCTAATAACCCAGGTACACAGGTTCAGGCTGTTCCAAACAACATGTTCCTACATGGCAGCGGATGCTTGATGCTTTTATCAATGCAGAGCAAAAGTGGGTCATAAATCAAGGCACTTTCAAAGACATTGGTGGGAACATCAGGAAAGTTACAGAAGAGCAGGGCAAAGATCTGCTGTAGACAGCAAATGCTTTCTGATGACATTCTTAGCATTCGCGTTGGTAGAAGCTAGGGGTCTGTTACTGCATTTCAAAGGTTTACATAATCATTGTGGAGTGTTAGCACAGAGGCAGAAGTGGACAAAAATGGCTATTAAGGGGGCTAAGGATAGCCCAAGACAACTTGGCATTGGATCTGTAACATTGCAACTCTCGTTAATCACAGAAGTTCTTAAAGTAGAATCTTTAACAGGTGTGGGTTTTTTTTTTCTGGGAAACTCAGTTCCCAAAAGGCTGTGCCATCATGCCCAGAAGCACCTTAATTTCAGTGACATTGCTATTTGAACCACCACCCAGACTAGTTCCAACGTAAGGAATGTGGGTGGGGTAGACATTGATAAAGAGGAAGGTTGGGGATCTAACCAGCAAGAGAAATCAACCTCTCTCCACTGAATGAAGGAAGTACTTGGGCTAGCAGCCACTGTGCTTGGTTAGTCTAGGGAGTGGTTTGGTCAGAACCGTGTATTACCCTGGCAAAGGCGAAGACTGCTTAGTAAAGGAGGCCTCACGTGGCCTAGTTTCCCTAAAGCGTTGTTTTACAGATCTGTGGAATGGAGCTGTGACTACAGAGATGTTGGGAACCCAGGCCACTGCCCTCCTCTCAGACGTGCTGGACCACTTCCACTAGAGTCCTCTTCAAAGGCACCTGTGTTCAAAACCATTGCTTCAAAACAAAGCTGGAGAAGCAGTCAGGAGTGTGAGAACTGAAGACAGTGGAGAATCTGAGTGGGACTTCCAAGGGCGGACACTGAGAAGGAGTCACACACAAGGACTGTTACGCCCAAGTTACTGATCCGCAAATGAATTCACGGAGCCCAGTTTCCAAAGCAAATTACATGAGGGTCTTTATTTCACAAACCTGAGTTTGGACTACCCCTTTCCACCACCCCAGCCTGGTGGGTGAAAAAAGTATGGCCATGAACCCGGGGAGGAGAGAACTTTTAAAGGGGAAATGCCGTAATCAGGGGAGGTCATGTCCTGTTATCTTGTGACTGGGTAAGGAGGGCACAGGGTAAGGTAGTTTCTGAAACCACTGGTCAGTTTTTGGGCGCAAAAACCTAACAAAGAGCCATTAATAACTGACAAGGGATCTTCAAGGACAGGATGCCTCTCAGGAACATCTGGACCTCGTTAAATTTTATGGCCCTGCTCCCTAGCTCCTTAATTGGCTACTTTCAGGGTATCCGTTCAAGTTCTGCTATCACAGCATGTTTCTGGAGCTGAGCTCAGGCCCCTGATCATTACAAGACTTAAGATGAAGCTCCTTCTTTAAAACAGAGTTTGCAAAGTCAGGTCCTTACAGGACCATCTGAAAGGCTGACATCCTGGGCTTGGAGAGATGGCTTAAGGATTAAAGAGCTTTCTGAGCCAGGTGTGGTGACACATGGCTTCAATCCCATCACCTGCGAAGCAGAAGCAGGTGAGTCTCTGTGAGGTCTAGGCCAGGTAGGACCACATAGTGAGACCCTATCTCAGGATAGTAGGAGGCAGAGAGAGAATGCTCTCTGCTCTTCCAGAGGACCAAACTCAGCACCCATATTTAACTCCAGCTCCAGGGCATCCAACACCCTCTTGAGTACCAACACTCAGATACATGCACACACAAACTCATACGCATAAACATAAATATTTTTTCTTTTGTTTTTTTGAGACAGGGTTTCTCTGTAGCTTTGGTGCCTGTCCTGGAACTAGCTCTTGTAGACCAGGCTGACCTCGAACTCAAAGAGATCTACCTGCCTCTGCTTCCCGAGGCTAAATAAAATTTTTTTGAACTACTCAGGAGACAGAGGCACGCAGATCTCTGTGAGTTTTGAGGCCAGCCTGGTTTAGAGAGCAAGTTCCAGAACAGTCTCCAAAGCTACACAGAGAAGCCCTGTCTCAGAAAAAAAAACAATCGAACAAACAAACAAACAAACAAAAATTTTAATTAAATCTTTTTTTTAAGGTTGATTCTAAACATAGTATAGTATACCTGTAATCCCAGCACTAGGGAGGTGGAGGCAGGACAATAAATTCAACATCATTCTGGTTACATATTGAGTTGGAAGGCCAGTTGGGCTACACAAAAGAAAAATATAATATGTACTCACTCATAAGTGGCTTTTAGACATTGTTAGGTATTTTTCCTTAGCCAACAAATCTCTCCACCAACACAGTAATCCCAATCAGACCAAGTCAGACCGAATTAGAAGATGCCCAGGTTTAATGAATGTCAACACTCCCGGGTGGCCCCTGGGAAAACAGGGAGGGAAGAAAAGAGAACCGGAGAAACCAGGGAAAACCATGTGTTCATGTTCATTCTCTGTGGGGGGGAGGGGCAGTTTAAATAGCCTGTGGGAGTGTTCTTGACCTTCCCTGTTGATGGGTCACCATTTGGTGGGCTTTCTTGGAGGTGGAGTTTGGACTGAGGCAACTCCCAGGGGAGGTGTCTCAAAATGGATGCCAGGGGGCTGGGGTGAAGCCCCCAACTAAACAGACATAAAGCAAAGAAAAACCAGCCTACAATTCACAACCCCAGAGAACCTAGACAACAAAGAGGACCCTAAGAGAGACAAACATGGATCTAATCTACATGAGAAGTAGAAAAAGACAAGTAAATTGGGAGTATAGGGACCATGGGAGAGGGTAGAAGGAGAGGTGGTGTAGGAGGTCCTTCTTTCTATGTGTTGCTTTCATTGGTTGAATAAAGAAACTGCCTTGGCCATTTGATAGGGCAGAACTTAGGTAGGCAGGGAGATGGAACTGAATTCTGGGAGAAAGAAAGCAGAGGGAGAGCCGCCATGCAGCTGCCAGGTCAGACATGCTAAATCTTTCCCGGTAAGCCATGACTTCGTGGTTATATACAGATTATTAGAAATGGGTTAAATCAAGATGTGAGAGTTAGCCAATAAGAGGCTAGAAATAATGGGCCAGGCAGTAATTTAATTAATATAATTTCTGTGTGATTTATCGGGTGTAAGCTAGCGGGGGGGGGGGGGGGGGGGGGGGGGGGGGGGGGGGGGGGGGGAAGGGGCGCGGCCAGGACAAACAAAGGGCCCCGCTCTCCCTACAACAGCTCTCCACTACAGGGAGGGGAGCAAAGGAAAATGTAGAGCTCAATAAAAATCAATAAAACACACACACACACACACATAAAAGAACAGCCAGTGTTCTTAACCTCTGAGCCTCCTCTCTAGCCCCAATTTTGTTGTTGTTTGCCTTTGTTTAGAGAAAACAAGCGAACACAACTTGGGCCTGACTTTTTCTGACTGTGTGAGCAGATAGGTCAGTCAGATCTCCATTCTCATGGTTCTCCTCCTGTGTCCCCATCATTCCTCCTTTCTATTCTGCTTCAACTCTACACATAAAATAAATGAGAGGAGTCAGTCTGTGTTATTTAACTGTAACCCCAGCACTTGAGGTTGAAGCAAAGGGATGTGGGATTTAAGGCCAATGTGGGAGACATATCAAGATGCTGTCTCAAACAAACAAGAACTAAATGAATATGAAAATAAAATCTCCAAGAGGTGGAGGCGCATACCTTTAATCCCAGCACTCAGGTGGCAGAGGCCATGTGGGTTCAAGGTCAGCCTGGTCTACATAATGAGACCCTGCCTCAAAAACCCTAAAATAAAATCATCTCTCCCAGTCCCTTAGGGGTAACCAGGCCTGTAAGCCTCTCCCATCAGATTTCAGTGTCTTATTCTGGCCACATGCTCCAAAGCTTTGCAGACAGGAACATGCATCCCAGCCAGGTTCTCCCCTAGCCTGGATGCTGTCACTATGGAAACTGAAGCATTAGAAGAAGAAGAAGAAAAAAAAAAAAAAACTGGTTCTGTTCATTGGGGGAAATTTTGCTGTGCTTTTCTTATCTGGTACTGGGCCAGCACTGGGTGTAAAACAGGCATGGTCCTTGCTCCCCGATTAAGAGCTTTGTTTTTGCAATGCCTACACTGGTTGCTGCGTGGACCTGTGGTGCCTTCTGTCCCAACATCTCACCAACAACCCAGGCCTGTATCTGCATGGTCTTCCTTTGGACTGAACTCCCTGCTCAGCCACTAGCTCTCTCCTACAAGAGCCACATGTACAGACAAGAGACCCGAGCAGGCTGAGGAAGCCACCTTCTCCTGAGTATCCAATCTGGAGAGGACTGTGGAAGTTTGGGAGAGATTCTCCCATCTTTGCACGCTTAACCATAAGGTTCTCCCCCACCCACTGTACCTAGCCTGACTCCCCTAAGCCTGCCACTTTGTGCGTTCTTTTTCAGATGTTTGTCTTGGCCAGAGGGTCCAGGCCATTTTGACTATCAAGGCTCCACCAAGAAAAATGTCCACAAGGCCAGAAGAGCACCCAAGAGGCAGCTGAAGTCAGAAAGCAGGGGTTCAATTCTAGCTTTTGCTTTTCTGACAATGATCTAAGTGATGGGTATCATCACAGCATGTATATTGCAGCTTACAAACAGAATTAAATGAAATGGTTCGTGTAATACTGCATTTTCTCTGGCAGAGACATGGAGTACTTGGCCAATAACTGGAAGCTGCTACTATCCTATCATCACGTTGTGGTCGGCAGGTTGGACTCCAGTTCCTGACAAGAAGATGCCCACACTATGTCCTCTCCTGTTTCTGACCCTCCTCTTCTGTTTCTCGGGTCACAGTTGAGCAACTGACTCTCAGAAATGTCCAGATTCCTGACTCAAAAGATGAGGCCCAACTGTATAACTGAAGGAGGGTTCAAATGTGAGGGCAGGAGAAAGCCAAGAGGGTGGCCTGGGCCTCAGGCTTGGGACTACACAGCCAAAGAGCAGACCACCCTTGCCATATGTCTAAGGAGGACTTAGAGATGGACTGGGAAGAGTGGGATGTTTAAAATCCAAGGGGCTGAGGATGCAGTTCAGTTGGTAGACTAATTGCCAAGCATGTATAAGCCCTGAATTGGATCCCAGCACTGTGTAAGACTAAGCATGCTAGTGTATCCCTGTGGGAACATGGAAGGCAGAAGAAGGATTGGATGTTCAAGGCTATTCTTGGGCACATGATGAATTTGAGGCTAGTCTGAGCTACATGAAACAGTCTCAAAAGGCAAAACAAAAATGAAATGTGATGAGGGCTGGAGAGATGGCTCAGAGGTTAAGAGCACCGGCTGTTCTTCCAGAGGTCCTGAGTTCAATTCCCAGCAACCACATGGTGACTCACAACCATTTATAATAAGATCTGGTGCCTCTTCTGGTGTGTATATGTTAACAGAACATTGTATGCATAATAAATCTTTTAAAAAAATGAAATGTGACGAAAACCATCAGCTGAGGTCTGCCCTGGAGGGTTTGCTCCTTCACACATCTCTGACTCTAGGGGCAAGAAAGCAGATGTTAGTAGGTACATCCCACCAGCATGTACCTACTAACCCCAGGAAGCTTGGCCTGCCCCCACCCACTCTCCAGGGATAACAGGGTCTCATCTAGCCTCTTGCCCAGGCTGAAGTCCTAAAGAATGTCCTGGGTGTGACTTGACATGAAGGAAAATCTTCCTCAAGTTGCATAAACAAACTTTGGAAGAAGTCCAGGAACCTGTTGCCCAACACCTGATTCTGGCCAAATCCCTTCCCAGCTCTGTGCCTGTCCCCAAGAGTCAGACCCAGGAGACTCAAAAGACATAAATTGTCTGCCGCGATCCCCAAGTACACCCTGTCTTTGACCACCCGATCTCAGGATCTCAGGGCCACGCTGTGATGTCACTGTAGACTTCTTAGTTGCCTGGTACACTGCCAGGGAGGTAGGCACCGCTGATCCTGCGGAGGCAGGCGGTCCTGGAGGACAAGCCGCGTATTCAGAGTGCTGGATTCCATCCTGCTCCTAGCTCCTCTGGCTGCCTGACCTGAAGCTGCCGGCCGCCCACCCTGGGATCCCCTGTGGACTGCAGGCTTCTATCTCCGAGCTGTGGTGATTCTCAGAGGAGATTGCGTGGAAGGAGAATTGTCATGGTAACCCTGCAGAAGACCTTTTGCAGGGTTCCCAAAGAACTGGGCCAGCAAGCTGGTCTGCTCTGCCTTAACCAGTGCGAAGACCTTCTGCGTTCCTATCTCCCTTGCGGGTGCTTCCTGTGACTTTTCAACCTAGAGTCAGAGGTTAGAGTTGAGCTTGCTGGCCTGGCCTGGCCTGCAGGAGCCCGAGGGTCCAAGGTGTTTACACTGTAATTCCAAGGAGAATCAGTAAGCAACTGCAGGGGCTTAACCCACAAGCAGCTTCCCCTCCCCCACACCCACCCCAAGGCTTTGGGTGCCTGCTCTTCCAGGAACTCTGCCCCTCTCCCCACTTCTTGCATTCTTTATCTCTGATGCTCTGAGCTCAGCTCCGGGACCCACACAACCTTTGGTCCTGAAGCCCATGTGACAGCTGTGCCGGGCGGAGATGATCTCTCCGCAGGGGTAAACCTGTGTGACGATCCGGGTGAAAGAGGGGGAGGGAGGAGTAGGAGCACGGCTGCGGCGGCCACAGAAGGCTTCCCCAGTAGCCGCAGGGGTGCTGTCCACCTTGTGGTGCTGAAACGCCTCTGCCCCTCTCTACGAGCTGCTAGGAGTTGCTCGACTTCCCATATGGAGTTCAGAAGGCGTCATTACGGGTATAATAAGCCATTTGTGTGAACTGGAATCAGTAGACAACGGAGTTTGACTGAGGAAGGCCAGACAGAGTGCACAATTTGTGTGGGACCCAGGCAGCCCCTGAGCATTGTCTTCTGTCCCACCGCTGTTCTGCTCATTGTGGACTTGGTTCCCGCCTCTCCCACCTAGCCCTGCAGAAGGCCGTCCTCAGTTTCCAGATGCCACCTTTCTTCTGGCCCTTTACCTCACAACTCCTTCTGCATGAGGTTCAGCATTTCCAAGAGAAGGTCTTGCAACCTCTGGGGCAGGTTTTTACCCTGGAGTGGGATGCAGATAACAAAGCTGCCTAGCATGACTTTAATGACAGAGGTGCCAAGAAGTAAAACTCCCTGAAAAAAATTACTGTGGGAAGAGGCTCCAAAGACACAAGAAAACCCAAAAGGCCTTGCTTGTGTTCAACCTGAGAGGGAGGGTTGGAGCCTGTCCTCACTCTAGCCTGGTCCCTGGTGTGTTCCTGCACCACCTCCTAAGACCTCTGCTAACCTTTTCGTCCCCAGCAGCCCTGGTCATCCTGTGATATCAGATCTAGATAGTGCAAGCTGGAGTCAGGCTGGTGGACGCCATCCTCCAATTCCAGAGACCCAGTCTTCAGCAAGCACAGACATACAGCACTGAACAGGGCTTGGTGGCCACTCTGGGGCCCTGGAACAGATGACGGTGTGGCTGAGATCACCTTGCATAGGAACAGGCTTTGAGAGCTAGGCTTTCAGGGGTGCAGCCCTAGAGCCACAAGGTATGATGGAAAGTGAGCAGTGAGCATCCACACATATTCAGTGAGAGGTGTGCCTGTAGGGGGCTGCTGTTCCCATTTGCCCAGATGCCCTCTGACAGTCCTCGGCAGGTCAAGCTGCAGCCAGAAGGCAGACATGCTCTCTGCTCTCTGTCTGCCTTTGTTCCTAGCCCCACTCTGATAAATGATACCCAGCGAAAACGTGGAGCCTGTTGTTCAAAGCCCAAACATTTTAAGAAGGGAAACAGCAGAGCAGTGAACGTGTGCAGATTGCATCTACGCACAGCCTTCTGCTGCTACACAAGGCCGACACCAATGAAGTCAGCCTGCTCCCACCCATCCCGGGTAGGTGTCATTAAACTTTAACTACACTCCTGGAAATGAACTACACTCCTGCGAACTTCCCAGTTACTCGTTACGAAAGAGTCTCTTCCTCAGTGGCCATAATAAGGAAGGAGACAAGGTCAGTCCATCTAGCCAGCTTGCACGTTCTCACGTAGGGCCTTCTTCTAACACACAGGTGAACTCCTCAGCTGCCTGCCTGTGCCTCAGCTCCTTCCTGCAGCTGTCGTGGATGCTCACGCATCCATCCCTTCAATCAGCACTACAGAAGGAAGGAGGGGGCGGAGGGGAAGGGAGAAGCCAAACCAAGGAGTAAGCATCAGTTGGATGGATACATTCTCAACTATGAAAGGCCTGGGGCAGTTGGAAGATCAGGGGCAGCAGAGGGCGCCCATGTGCAGACTCAGAGAAGGTACCTACAGTACATATGTACCCCAGTCACCCTGAAACTGTAACCACAAAAGCCTGACTGTACACACACACACACACACACACACACACACACACCTTCTACCTTACAGGTACTTCAAGTTTGGGCTCAAATTCTTCTTTGGCTGGCCTCCGAAGGACCGTTATAAACGCTGGCTCACCTACAGCTATGTTCATGAACTTAGGCCCTCTGTTCAGTGAGAAACTGTGAGTCCAGAACTGTGTAGACACTGTGGCCCCACCCTTCTACTGGGCAGATGCTTGGAGAGGATTTTATAGTGGAAAGTGAGCTGAGGGCACACCTGGGCGTCCTACAATTGTGAAGGCTGAAAAGCAGAACACTGTTAACTCTGTAGTATCTACGTATAGCTGAGGACCGAAAGGGAACATTGAAAATTAGACAACAGCCGGCATGGTGGCGGCACACATCTCATTCCACAACTGGGGAGGCAGAGGCAGGAGGATCTCTGAGTTCGAGGCCAGCCTGGTCTACAGAGTGAGTTTCAGGAGAGAAACCCTGCTTCAAACAAACAAACAAAAACCCACAGATCCATCCACCTCTGCATCCCAGAGAACTGGGATTAAAAGCATGTGCCACCATACCCTGCTCTTTTCTTCATATTTATATTTTGAGATAGAGCCTCATGTAGGCCAGGTTGACCACCAGGTTGTCCTTATGTAGCAGAAGATAGCTCTGAGCTTCCAATCCTCTTGCTTCCACCTCGCAGTGCAGGCATGCACCACCACGCCTGGTTTATGTGGGGCTGGGATCAGTCCCAGGCCTGGCTATGCTAAGCAAGCACTCTTCAGCCCAGAGTCTTCTTTGGTTTTGTTCTGTTTCATTTTGTTTTCTGAAACAAGGTTTCTCTGTGTAACCCTATCTGTCCTGGAACTCACTCTGTAGACCACCAGCCTGGCCTCAAACTCAGGGCTGGGCCTGCCTTTGCCTACTAGGAGTGCTGGCATTAAAGACATGTGGCACCATGCCTGGCTCAAAGTCTGTCCTTTTTCCTACCCAGGCTGCCAGTATGGCCCAGCCTCCCCCTTCACCCCCCTTTAGGGATCCTTCCACAGCGAATTCTGAATGTCAATGAATACAGCTGGAAAAACCCAAAGACACTGCAACCCCTACCTCCTGCTAGCTTGTGAGCCTGGCTTCTGAGGTGGAACTAAGAGAGGTGGGGACAGGGACAATCACTGGGTTTCTCCTAAACTTCTTGTAGGGCAAGAACAGAACATATGTGGTCCCTGTTGCTGGATTTTTCCACACATCCTGTTGCTGTTATTTCAAAATGTTTGGGGGCAGAAGGCTCTGCCGATTTCTCAAGAGAAGCCTGTGAGAGTGTCCCTTTCTCTGCCCCCCTTCTCTCTACCTTTCAGGTTTCTCTTCCACAGTTAGAAAAACAGGGTGAGTGGGAAGGGCTACCGCCTGCACAGAGCTGGCAAGAGCACAACACTCTTGGCTCAGTCGGAACATGGCGGAGTTCCAGGCTGGGGAGTGGTGAAGCCAGGCTATTGATTAAACCTTGCTGGGCCTGTGGATTTAATCTCAACATCCAGGAATACAAAAGCTGGAATCTCTCTAAGCCTTGCCTGGATCTCTGCTAATTAACTCTGGGGGGTGCGGACAAGAAGACCAGATGGAAGTGAGGTCCCAGTGGGAAGGAAGTGTGAGCTAGCTGGGGGAGGGGAGACAGTGTGCCGAGGCCTGGGAAGAAGGAAGGAGATGGGTGCAGATCTCACGTCTGCTCTTTCCCTGTTGGACAACTGAGGCAAGTCATTGTCCTTTCTGAGCCTTGGCTTCCTTTCTTGTAGTCAAAGAAGTAACTTAGGATCCCTGCCCCCTCCAGAGTTGTGAGCTTCTTTGGGTGTGCTGACTTACAAAATACATCAAAGGAACTACCGGTTCTTTCTTTCCTTTCTTTCTTTCTTTCTTTCTTTCTTTCTTTCTTTCTTTCTTTCTTTCTTTCTTTCTTTCTTTCTTTCTCTCTTTCTTTACTAGCTGGGGTCTGGCCCCCCCAGCCTCCTGTGAGGGCACGGATTACAGAGGTGCACCATGATGCCTAATTGATAAGTGGGCACCCTACTGCTGAGCCACACCCCAGATTTACTTTAAATACTCAAAGTCTCCAGCCCTCAAGACCTCGGGTCTCAAGCCCAGGACACTTCCCTAGTCTTTCACCCACTGGCTACTTTGCGTGACGCTTCTCTGTGTTCCTGGAATATTCTGGCTGCAGTGTCATTATTAGCCTAAAGAGCTGTTAATTTAAGGACTGTGTGATGTTAAGTTGGGAGCTTCACCCCAGTCCCTGGCATCCATCCCAGCTCCCTGGCCTGGGAGTTGCCTCTGTCTGGACTCCAAATCCCAGCATGCCAGGTCCTGACCCCTCCCCAGGTGAGGATCAGGATCACTCCCACAGGGTATTTAAGTGGGTGTCCAGAGGAGGAACATGTGGTCCTGGGTTTTGTATGTGCTCCCCGCTTTTCTGTCTCCCCTGCCATGCTCTAAGCCACCTGAGAGCCCTGCATTTATTAAAACATGGGCATTTTAATTTGGTTTGATTTGGGCGATTGGATTTCTGTGCACCGGCAGGCAGAGAGGATTTTTCTTTTTTTTTCTTTCTTTCTTTTTTTTTTTTTTGGTTTTTTCGAGAAGGACTTTTCTTAACAGATGGAGGTTCCACCTCCATACAGATCCAGGCATGATGGTGTGCATCTGTAGCCCCAGTGCTGGGGACCTACCCCAATTGGTTCAGCAAGAAACCCTTATCTGAAAAGAATGAGGTGGAGAGTGAAGGAAGAGGATGCCTGATGTTGACTGCTGGCTTCCATCTATGTGCACACACATGTGCACATGAACACACACAGAAAAAGCACATTGTACTCTGGTTAATGAGTATAGGGTGTCAATGTGAAAACACAGCTCTTGCTTCAAAGGGGATAAGAATAGGTAGTTTATTCTGAAGCCAGAGATGAGCAACGGTGGCCCAGAAACTCAGATTTAGGTTGCCCCAAATTCCATGTTCCATTGTGGGAGCAGTTTATGATGGTTTTTATGGTAATAGAACAAAGAAAGTCATAAATCAAGACACTTTTCAAATCCACAGATGGTAGCACCAGAAAGGGGGTTTACAGCCAAAAGGGGAGAACTCTGTAACTGGTCCTATGAGGCTGTCTGATGGTGCTTTTAGCCCTGTGATTGGCGGGACTTGAGTTTGTTACTGCATTCCGAAAGGGTTAGCCAATATCTCTGAATTTAAGATGTGAGAAAGGCTGGGGAGCATCAAAGATCAAGAGGTGTCGTTTGTCATGGCTCCTCTTTTCAGAGCTAGATAGCTGAGAGGGAGAAGCCTTTAGTGGTAAAAATGGATTTCTAGATATTACTTTAGGCCAAAGCTCATGTTTGTATCTAAAAGAAAAAGGAAAGAAATAAAAGAAATAAAATAAAAAAAATAAATTTTTGCATCAGGCATCGGCTACAGACCCAATGTCAATCTGAGGCACCTACCTCTCACCTTAGATTAAACAACACAGGTTTGTCCTGCAGAGTCATTTGCCCAACATTTGGTCATCACTAATGCTCAGGTGACTTTTTTTAAATGATTTATTTTTATTTTATGTACATTGGTGTTTTGACTACATGTATATCTATATGAGGGTATCAAACCCTCTGGAACTGAAGTTACAGACTGTATATATTTGAACAACATTATTTTTTATGGTTTATTTAACTTTATTTTATGTGCATTGGTGTGAAGGTGTCATATCCCCTGCAACTGGATCTTCAGACAGTTGTGAGCTGCCATGTGGGTGCTGGGAATTGAACCTGGGTCCTCTGAAAGAGAAACCAGTGCTCTTAACCACTGAGCCATTTTTCCAGCCCCGCTCAGGTGACTTTTAAAAAAAAACCAGGAAACCCTCTTTTAAAGGGAAAACAAGTGGAGTTGAAATTCATCAGTTTTAAGGCAGGTGTGGTGGTGCACGCCTCTAAGACTTGCACTCACAAGGCGAAGGCAGGCAAGATCCCTGTGAACTTGAGATCGGCCTGGACAGTAAAAGCTGTATAGTGAGACCTTACCTCAAAAATAGATAAACAAAGATTTCAGCTTAAGAGAAAGTCTAGGGATGATTCCTAATGTGCTGCCATGTTGTGTCTTAGGCTGCTCTCCTGGGGGTGACAGGCTGAGGACATTTTGGGGGGGGGTCAGTTCTTAGGATGCTTCCCAGAAAAGCCATGCATTATTCTATTTGACCCAGGGACAGAGTATAGATTTTCATTATTGGTGCCCAGTGGCACTTAACAAACAATAAGTGAACTGCTGGCCAGAAAAACAGAAACGAAAGAACCGAAGGTAAGATGCAAGCCATGCTTAGCAAGGTAAATCAACCAAGAGACAGATTCACCAACAATGCTTCAAGAGGGATCTCAACTACAGCCTTCAGAAATGTTAGCAGTGAGCAGACGGAGCTCCACATGGCCATGCTTAGCAACCTAAGGAGTTCCCCTAAGCTTGAGGGACCTCAACTTATGCCACACTGAGATTCAAAGAAAAGTATGAGACACGTCCTAGTATGTGAATGGCTTCCCAGGGGAAAAGGTCTTTATAAATGGTATTGCTTGTTTGTTTGTTTTGAGGCAGGGTCTCACTAGCCTTGGCTGGCCTGGATACCATTTTTTTTAAAACTTAAAACAGGCCATGATCCTTGATACAGTGATGTGGACTAATCCTTCTGTATACCATGTGAATCTATGTCACTATGATTGGTTTAAGAAGCAAGCAAACAGACCATTAGCTTTACAGGACAAAGCTAGGTAGGAAAGCCAAACTGAGAAAGATGGGCTGAGGAAGGGCAAAGGCAGAGGGCCACCAGCCCGATGCAGAGGGAGCAGAGATGAATGCGCCATGCTAATAAAGGTACCAGCACGTGGCAGAGCATAAGAAAGAATGTGGGTTAACTGAAAGTGTAAGAGTTAGCCGGGTGATGGTGGCACACATCTTTAATCCCAGCACTCAGGAGGCCGGGACAGGTGAGTTCTGTGAGTTCGAGGCCAGCCTGGTCTACAGACTGAGCTCCAGGACAGTCTCCAAAGCTACAGAGAAACCCTGTCTTGAAAAACCAAAAATAAATAAATAAATGAATGAATAGGGTGTAAGAGTGTGAGAGTTAGTAATAAGCCCGAGTGATTAATATTAAGCCTTTGAGGGATTATTTGACAGCCGATGTGGGACAGGAAAACAGACTTTTGCTCTGTTGAGGAAAAGAATGAAGGGACGAGGTCAGCAAAAGAAGGGAGTAGAAAGCCCTTGTTTCTCTTTCTTTCTGGTGTGATGGTAAACACCAGGCTGGCCTCAGCCCCACAGGAGCCGGTGCTGGGATTAAGGGTCCTGCGGCCGCACCCTGCTTTCCAGACACTTTCAACTCAACTTTTTATTGACTTTTAGTGTCTCCTTTCAACTCCTATGTAGTTTTAGAATCTTGTTAATTATTGTAAATTACCAACTTTATCATTTCTTTTCTAGATCATTTTACTTTCCAGTTAAAGCAGGCTGCCCATTTGTGATTTTTTTTTCTTTTAAACTTTATGATTGAGGACTTCTGGTTCACTATGCAAAAATAAGCCAATTTGAAAGTAGTTAATGCTCCCCAAAGAGGGGACTCTTACCTTTAGTTAGATTGACCGGTTTCTTTGAACACTTGTAAGTTGAATTAACATCCTACTCAAACACAAAACCAGCCGGAATACAAAGTATTTGTTTTTCTCCAAGCATTTCCCCACTCTTACATTAGATTTAGGAGAAATGTCCAGAGAAGAAGAAAAGGAGAAAAAGACAGCTAGCAAGCCTGAAAAACAGCCAGCATCTACAGCGTTTTCAGAAGCCTGCAAACAAAAACAAACTGATGGTAGAAACCAGATAATAATAATAATTATGAAACAGTTCTCATTCCTCTGAGAAGACATCATATGGGGATGTATACACAGGTACACAGTACAACGGGGTTTGATGAGAACGCCTGGTGTTCAGATTCATTTGTTTGGCCTTTAGCATTATAGAGGCCTCTTCCTCAAAAGCCATTTAGTGAGAATCTAGAACTAAAGATGGGAGATTAGAATCTCCCAAGGAGAAAATCAGCCAGCCTATAGGACTGCAAAGGCCCAAAGACTTCCCCTTAATTGAGGCTATAAAACCAACAGGTAAAACCCGCCTTGAGGAAGCAGTGCCTAAGGCTATCAACTTTACAAACAGCTTCTAAAATAGCCTTAGCAAGCACTTTTGGAAGGTAGGCAAGACTATAGAGTGCCCTTAAGATCAGGGTCAATAGTTCAGTTGGTGAAATACCTGCCTGCCACAGGAGCTTCATGAGCTTCAGGGATCAGATGGGAGTTTGACACCCAGCACCCATGTAAAAAGATGGGCATAGTGACAAGCTCTTGTCGCCCTGTGCTGGGAAAGCAGGACCAGGCTGATCCATCAGTGAGTGACAGGTCTCCCTGAGAAACTTTTATCTCTGAAAATAAAGTGGGGGCTGATGAGCTAGCTAGCTAGTTCAGTCACTAAATTTGAATAGATGAGTTCAATCCCCAGAACCCACTGTGGAAGACTCTTGAAAGTTGTCCTCTGACCTCCACATGTATGTGCTGTGACATGCACCACATGCACAAGAACACACATGTGCACACACACACACCCTTATATAGCAATATGCATACCACTACACACAAAAGACTTCAGAATCAAGAGACTATATAAGTAGCCATTCTTTTAGAATTATTCCTTTATGTTTATGGGGTTTTTGTCTGCATGTCTTTCTGAGCACCATGAGCATGCCTTGTACTGGTTGAGGCCAGAAGAGGAAGTCGAGGACCCTGGTACTAGAGATACCAGGCTTGTAAGGCTTGTGGGTGCTGAGAATCAAACCTGAGTCCTCTGGAAGAGCAGTCTGTGCTCTTAACTGCTAAGTCATCTCTCAGCTCACTGGAGGGGCCATTCTAATGCGTTTGGATCCAGGGAGTAGAAGAGAAGTATCTTTCTCAAGGCATCTTGGGCTGCTCTCCTGGAGGCAAGAGAGCAGCCTAGGACATCAGTGGAGCCATCCCCATGGTGATGTCTTCTCAGAGGAATGCGAGCTGTTTCCTCTGACCCAGCGCTTGAGGGTGAATAACTCTAGGAGAGTTCTGTCTACGGCGGTGCGGTGCTAGTGGCACTCACTACATGGGGGCCAGTGAGATGGCTCAGTGGGTAAAGGTGCTTGCTGCTAAGCCTGATGATCTGAGTTTGATGAGGTGGTGGAAAAAGAGAACTAACTCCTGAAAATTGCCACTGACCTCCACATGCATACTGTGTCATATATGTATCTAGGTGTGCACCCCACACTCATGCACATCCATTATCCAAATAGAGATAACCCTTCAAAACAGTATAAAATAAAATAAAGACTGTATGGATTTATCACCAGGAAAACAGAAGCAAAGAAATTAAGGAAACATATAAACCGCAATTAAAGCGGTCCAACTAAGCAATGGTCGGGGAAACTCATGAACAATACTTGAGACAGAGCCCGGACAAATCCCCTAAAGATGTCAGTGGTGACAGGGACCCAGACTGAACTCTGCATTGTCACCCAAAGCAACTGGAAACATTCCCTTAATCTCTTAAAAAGCTGGATTCAAGCAAACCTAAGATTTGTGTCTTTGACACAAAAAAGAATTTCATAAATAGCCTGTATGAAGCAGAGCTGGGCATTTACTAAAAATACGAAGTCATGCACCCAAGAGAATAAAAATACACCCCAAGCATGGCTGTAGGCTTCTCAAAGGAGTCACGTTAAACCCTGGTGGGGGTGGAGGGAGGGGGTATTCAAGAGAGACACTCAGGATAAGAACATGACGTACCCAAGTGTGAGTGTGGGCTTCTCTTAGGGGAGTCACAATGACCTGTGCTAGCATTGCCTACATTTGGTGGTTCTCAAGGGGTTACTAAGAAAACTTTATTTTCCTCCTCTCTCTCCTATTTTTTTTAAATGCATTTATTTAGTGTGTGGGTGGAGGTCAGAGGACACTGGCAGGAGCTGGTTCTCTCCTTCCACTTTGCGCATCCTGGGATGGATGGAACTCAGGCTGTCCAGCCTGCTAATGTGTACTTTTACCCCCTGGGCCATTTCTCTGACCTTTCTATCTCTCTTTGATAAGGGACATTATGGGGTATCTTTCGAGGTGACATCTGATAAGGTAAAAACAGGAACTACTTGCTGGCACGAAGAACCCTTTTACTCTACAAGTGGGGTTTCTGGTGAGATTCCTAAACTGTGGGTTTACACAAGGGGGGGAGGGGCAAATGCCAGTTGTGTTGGAATTCTTGAAGCTGGGGAGAGGCTTCAACCAGACCCTGGGCTAAGGGCTTCCTTTCCTTTCTCATGTCCCTATATTTTGTTCTGTCTTTTTTTCCTGCTTCACTTTGACCTCAGATGGAGCCCATAACTTCCTACTGCCTCCCCTGTTGCAGTTAGGGCCACACAAGTGAAAACCCCTGGACAAGGGTTGTGATTCATCTTTGAATACCCATGGGCCGGCAGTCACACCCAGGCCCTAGCAAACTTTGTGAAAGCCTCGACTGAGTTGGTTCCCAGTAACCGTTTATTGGTGGAGGTCATGGGAGCAAGACTGTCACTCAGTCATCTTCCTCCCACCTCCCTCCCTTCACAGAGGAGGAAGTCGCAACCGGAGGGAGAGGAAAATTGCCCAAGGCCACCCCTGCGTCAGAGGAAGAACAAAGACTTGAACTCGGAACCTGAGTTTTTGGCTTGGAGTACCTTGGGCTGAGTAAGAGGAAGAAACTGCTTCAGGGCTTGGGTACTGGGCAGGGCTTGCTTGGGCTGGCAGCTTTATGGTCCTTTAAGTTCTTGGGACACGTTAGAGCCTTCTATCTCTCCTCTAATCATCCCAAAGCAGGCTTGGTTCCTTCTGGGGGAAGCTGGGCTCCAGGTGTTTCGACAATGTGACAGGTTTATGGCTAGGCTAGGCTGGAGTTCCGGCGGGAATGATAAGATGGGGGAGCTGGGGGAGGGGGGCGTGGGGGTAGGATGTGATAGCCAGGGCACCTAGGAAGCCACAGAGTCAGGAATGTCAGATAGAAACACAGGTGACCACCTCAAGCACCTTATTCACGCTCTGAGGCATCATAACTAGCCTGTATCCCCAGGAATACCTTCTTCAGAGGGTCTGCCCCGCAGCCTGGCCTGAACACATTCTGGCCTCCCACAGGCTTCTCTCCAGGGACCCCCACCTCTTTTAAAATGAATACAGAAATCACTGATCAATAATTATAGCCTGGTCAGGCTATCAGATCTCTCCCCTGCTTGTCAGGGGGCTGGCCTAGGTTCCAGGGACATCCTGAATCCTCAATTCCTCCTCTCTCATTCCTAAAAGAGACATTTTTCAGCCCCACAAACACAAATCCACTTTCCAAATAAGGCTCCCAGGTTAGAGGTTAAATTCCAGAGCCCAGCAGACAATAAAACCCTGAGCCTGATGGGGAGGCCCCTCCCCCACCCTGCCTCTCGCTCGGTAGGATCAAAGCTGCTCGCCTAGGTTGTGTGATCCTAGGCCAGTCTCTAACAAGAGCGGAAACCCTTTGCTTAGATTGTCCCGATGAAGCCATTCCTCTTCAGGGGTCCAAAAGCCGGGGTCGAGGCAGGGAGAGGGTGATGAGCATTTGGCAACGGATGGGGAAGTAGCTGGACCAGAAAACGGGACTTCCTGTTGATGGAGGAGTCCAGGTGTACTACTGCCTGATTCCTACTCCACCTCCCCAACCCGGTCCCAGATTCCTAACCTCCCATGGATGCACCGATTCTCCAGGAGATTCAGGGAATCACCGCAGAGCCCGACGTCAAGAAGCACTTGTCTGGAAGCGAGGCCGGATCCATTTCTCCGGATATAGGAGACGGTTACCTCAAGGAATCTTTCTTGACTCTTCTCATGAGGGGAGAACTTGAGGGTACACTTAGACCCTTGTTTTTTCTCTCTTCCCAAGGTCAGAGCATCTCAATAGCAACTAGTCCTATCCCCTATGACACCTTGGGGTTTCCTAGTAAGCCACTTTACAAACCAACTTTCAATCGTGTCTTCCCTGGGCTCCCCCACTTCCCCGTTCCCCCACTCTTCACCTTCCTATGATCCCCTTAAGTCCAAACCCTTTCTAGTCCCCCAGCTCTCCACTCCTCCCCATCTTGGCTCAGCGCGCGCGCGCGCGCACACACACACACACACACACACAAATACTAGTAATAGCAGTTTAGGGAGCTTGGAAGAAGAGTCACTGTTTTCTTAGAATTTAGTTTGGATGTAGCCCAGTGGTAAGAATGAGAAATAGGGAAAGAAAAAGGGGTGGGGAAAGGACGATCTCCAGAACCGAGAAAGAAAACTCAAAACCAAGTTTGGTACAGCCTGAGAGGAAAATGATGAGACTCGAGAAACAGCTACCACTACCTGAAAGAGCCTCTCACCGGGCATCTCTTCAACAGCCAGCATTGCAAAGTTTTCAATCCTCCCGATTCTCGGTCTCCCCCGAGACCGTTTTACATCCACCCAGCCTCAAATCAAGTTCATTCCAAAGACACATTAGGATACCCAGCACAGTGGTTAGTGGCAACATGATGGAAGCTACGAATCTGGGAAGACACCTCTGTGCGTCAGGTACCTCAGGATAGCCCATCTGCTCCCGGATCAGTGACCAGGAGTAGGATGGAGGCAGGGTGAGAAGACTACACTTCCAAACCCTGCGGACGCGGGGTAGGTGAGGGGTCTTTTCACCGCAGATTAAGGTAGTAGGGTAGGCGGGGAGAGGATTCTTTCAGACCTGAGACTGGACGAGGCAAGAAAGGGGAGGCTCCGCCAGGAGGAGGAGCCGCCTCCCACGACCTGCTGTCGGGGCTCCCTCCCGTCGTGGCTCTGCTATAAAGCCTCAACCGGCATGATCGCGACGCCTCCAGTGGCTTCCTCGGTGCCTGACTCTGTGCTGGGCAGCGTATTTATCCTCAAGCACCATGCAGCTGCTTCTTGCTCTGTTGGCGCTGGCTTACGCAGCCAGTTCTACCGCAGGTACCCTTGGGTGACCCTCTTCGCCCTCAGCCCTGCTCCCCTTGTCAGCGTGCTCCCGCTGCGCATGGTTCGTGCAGGGAACCGTGAGGGTGCAGCGGACCTGGCTATGCGTGAGCGTGGGCGCCTACACGTGTCCGCGGGCGGCTGCGGGGGAGCGTGTGCCCGCATGTGCGCGGCCGCATGTTCGCGGCCGAGGGGTGTTCGCGTGACGGACGCGCGTTGTGATCTGTGGTGAGGATGCTTCTCTGACCCGCCTGGATGCACGATCCTTTCCTCACCTTGGTTCTCCTGGGTCTCCCCCTGGGTGGCGAGTAGCCGTCTGACCTGCAGGGACTCTGAGCCGGTAGCTGTTGCCCGCCCAGAACAAGCGCAGGAGGTTGGATGTTTTGGGGTCCCGGCGTTCCCCTCTTCCCACATTGGGTTCCTCTGAGCTGCAAGCTCCCCAGCCTCCAGCGCTGGATTGGGAGCCTGGCGGGGGGCATCCCAAGACCCAAGTCCCCGGCCAAGCCGGTCTTTCCGGACAAGGTGATTTTCGTTTAAAGATTAATGGTGAGCCCGAGCTCTTAATTATTCTTCTAGGTGGGAGGTAGCGGTAGAGGCGTGTTAATATTTGATAAGGAGCTAAAGGCGATTGTAGCGGCTGGCACCTTCTCCGCTACCCCACAGCTCTTCACAAAGACCTCATCTCTTAGTCCGCGGGAAATTTTCCCTTCCAATGGGCCAAACCTCCCTTCCAGAGTTAGGTGCTCTGCCCTTATAATGGAGCAGGGATTGAGGGAGCTCTCGGCCGCAGAGGTGGAAAGAGAATGCTCCCTGCTGCAGGAGGGACTTAGCTTGGAGGATGTAGGGCATCCTACAACTTCAAAGCTCCTTCCTAGGGGGAGAGAAAAGAACAACTAATACAATTTGAGAGAGAGAGAGAGAGAGAGAGAGAGAGAGAGAGAGAGAGATTGAAGACAAGGTTGGTGTGGATATTTGAAACGACTTAGTAGAAAGGAAAATGTTTTTAAATTAATGGGTGCCTCCTAGCTGTTCACCTTGGGTTTTGTCGTTTACAAAGCAGGTATAGTAACTCTGCTCCTGGGTGCTGTTTTAAGGATCATCCGTAAGAGAATTTACGCAGTGCCTGTAGGCTCTGGGCAGAAGTACTCCACAGGACGGTCATGAGAGTCAGCCGATGACCTGGGGCGATGTAGGCAGGAATCCTCTCAGCTGACCTCTTCACTCACAGGGACTGTTCCAGTTAGAGAGCCGGGACCACTTTCCCTCAGGCATCATACTGCAGGGATTGGAAAGAGCCCAGGTTGCACCGCTTAGAGGGAGGATGTGATAGTCCACCTCTTCAGGGTCCCAGACCCCGTGCTGAGACTTTGCCCAGGACACTCTCATTCTGCTGAGCTGGTTGCTGGAGTCTTCCACCTTCTCTCAGTGTGAGGGTGGGGTGAGCAAGGTCCATTAAAATGACTTCAGTCTTCTCTAAAAGACCTCTGAACCAGGAGCCAAAATAAACCCTTCCTGCCTCAAAAAGCGGAGGGGAGGGGGACGCCTGTGACTAGGATGGAGAACAGTGGCTCCATGAGGGGCAATGTTTTGTCTCTAACCCCATCTCCAGTCAGGGGTTAGGTAGGACCCAGAGCTGGGAGCCTCTATCCTTCCCAGATCCTTTATCTTGGGCATGGCCAGAGGCAGTGAACAGCTTATTTTTTTGCAATGGTTGCACCTCAGAAGCAAGTGTTGGAGCCCGAGCTGACTGGTGCCCTGCCACCTGACTGACTGTAAGATGCCTACCTGACCCCTGACCTCTGCTTCAATCAGCATCGTGTTTTCTGGCCGCCACCTCCTGAAGAGAGAGTAGTTACAAGAGTGTTCAGTCAAGCAGGTCAAAAGTCTCTGTGATTAAGACAGTGGAGCAGAGGTCACACTAACCAGGGAGCTGGGGCCAGCGTCAGGGAAGGGAAGATTCCTCAGAAGTGCCCAGATGGATTCCCCCTCCGTCAGGGCCTGAGGGCTCTGCCCTCCAGAGCTGGCCTTCCCCAGGAATAGTTTCCCTGTGGACCCCATCTCCTAGGTCTCTTCACTGAAGCCTGTTCTAATTCCAGGTCCTCTGAGGGCAGACTCAGGAAGTCTGGACCAGCTCCTCTCCTCAATGTGACTGGCCAGCCCTTCATCTGGTCTGAGAGTTTGGGGTAGAGACAGAGCAGGCCTGGAAGGAAGGGGAACAGACTCCAGCTTCAGAGGCACTAGGCCCACCTAGAGAGGGATGGCCACTGCACACCACCCCAGTGCAGCAGCTCACAGAGAGTAGACCACCGTGCGGAAGACCTTGAAATACGGCCATGCTAGCTGGGCAGCAGGAATGCACTCTGATCTAGGGCTAGGAAACTAGAAAATCCAAAGTGGCCATTGGAGACTGGTTTCCTGGAGGGCTCCCTCTTGTAGTCTAGAACCTGTTCCTCCTGCTTACAGAGAGCCTGATTTGTATACTTCCCTCCCCACCCTGTCTCCATTTCAGGGACAGTCCCCTGCCCAGAATCAGGAAGAGACAGGGCATGGAGGTGCAGAGCTCAGGCAAGAAGATAGTCTGGGACACACACCTATTATCCAAGCCTAGCTAGATGGCGTCTGACAAAGAAGAAAAAAAGCTCTCTGGTGGAGCACTTGCCTGGCATGTGTGAGGTCCTGGGTTTGATTCCTAGCCCTGGAAGAATAATAAAATAAGACAAAACCCCACAAAACTCCCAGAGGGAGGGGCTGATGAGGACTCAGAGCTGAGCCCGACGCAGCACTTTTCTTAGGAATGTCCTCACCCCTGAATTCTTTCCAGCTCACTCCATGTCTTTTCCTCTCCTGCCTTGGCTTAGTTTTGGCCATCTGCTCACTGACAGAAGGCCAGGGAGGAGGGGCAGAGTTGTCTGTGAACTTTTCTGAGTATAGGCTGCCTGGAGAAGCCCATATCATCTCTCATTTAATCCTCTCTAGTCTCATGGTTGGGCGTGTTGGCTCCATTTCACAAATGATAAAACTAAAGAGAGTAAGTAAGGGACCATCCTTAAACACAGGGCTCCTAAGTCGGAATTCTAACTTTGGATGAAATGCTTCATTCACCCTGAGGACCTCTCTCTCTCTCTCTCTCTCTCTCTCTCTCTCTCTCTCTCTCTCTCTCTGTCTCTCGTAGACCTTATTTTTAGAGCAGATTAACTTTACAGGAGAAATGCAGAATGTCTAGCTGTGCCGTGCCCGTGCATGGAGCCCTTGGACAGTCGATTGCACCGCTATGGCGCGTTTGTGCTGCTTTCCTCAGTAACACTGGTTCTTCTGTCTTCAGGCTCCTGACAATTCTGAGTGGACCTTGAAAAAGCAAAAGGGGCCTTAAGGAAGGGTTGCCCATCCCCCTGTGGCCTGCATCAGCACCCTCCTCCCCCATCCCCAAAGCAGCCTGACTGGAAGGCTGGAACCCACTCCATTGTTCCAGAAAGGAGGGTTGTTCTCATCCTTCGCTCTCAACTGAGCCTCCTTTTAGGTTCCAGGCAGGATGCGGGAGGGAAAAGAGGCTGATGGCCCAGGGACAGAGCTGAGCAACCTCGGATAGCCCCCTGAAGACCAGCACCCTGAGCACAATGAGCACTCGGTGTTGCTGACGTTCCTACGATGGCTTTACTATACTTTATTTGTTTTTACCAGACAGGGTTTCTCTGGTAAAAGAAGATCCCTTTGCTTCTGCTCCCCCCCTCCCCACCCCAGTGCTGGGATTAAAGTCGCGTGCACAGGCCATTCCAATCGCAGCCTTTCCTTTGATCATTAAGTCTATTTCCCTGGGGACTTTAGTCCCACACTCCAGAAACCTCCATCCCCACCCAAGTTTTCACAGCAGGGTTTTTCCCAGGCTCTGGTCCACGGAGCTGTGTGAACAATTCACACACACGCCCAGGGTTCACAGTCTTCCTCTCTCTGTTCCAGATGAACACTGGTGCTATGAGATTCAGGCCAAGGAGCCCAACAGCAATTGCAAGGGTGAGTACTGCCCGCCAGCAGCCCCTTCAAACACATGCGCATCTACACACATGTCCAGCACTCAGTGACTAGGAGACGGTGAATGTCACTGAGGCTGACCCTGGAAACTAAATTAGCAGCACATTTGCTATTTTTTTCCCAACACAATGGAGGCTGAGTCCGGTCAAGCCCTTTGAGGTGGAAGTGGGAGATGGTTCTTAGTAGTTTATTGTTGGAGTGCTGAGTCATCCAGGGTCCTGCACGTGCTAGACAAGAAGCATTTTACCACCGAGCCACACCCCTATTGCCTCCCTGGCACTTTTCCTAATGCTGACCAATTTCCCTGTAGCTTGCTGTGTTGAGGGAGGGACTGCCACTGTCTAGCCCCTACCTAGCTAAATGCTGGCGTTGCCTGCCTGGCTCTCCCTCCCTCCCATTCCCTAGAGAATGCCTTGTCAGGTCCAAGTTCCTTCCGTCACAGCTCTTCCGGGGGTCGTCCTCCACAGTTTCCAAAGCTGAAAAGGTGTCTCCCGCTCAGCAACTTTTAATCTTCCGAACATTCTCTGGAAACACCTTAGGGGTTCAGGTTCCCACTGAGAAAGCCAGAGTTCAACATCCTGAGCTTACTCGAATCCCAGAGCTGTTAGCTATCCCTCAGTGGCAAGCCGGCTTCTTCCCCACCCCTCTCTCCGGATCCCCAACCCTCAGCTGCATCAGAGACCCATGCACCTGCCTGTGCCAGCATGCTGGAGGAGGAAGAACGCCAGGGCAGAATTCTGAGACTCATACCCTGCTCCAGACCCCACCAGCGTCTGAAGACCCGGACTCACATCGCTGGGTCAATGTGCCCTTGACTCTCAGCCCCTTCTTTCCTGCTCAGGACCTGCCCAATGGACTGGGGACTGTCAGAAGAACCACCAGTCCCCCATCAACATCATCACCAAGGAGGCAAAGGTGAACCCCAACCTGAAGCCCTTCGTCTTCTTTGGCTATGACCAAAAGAAGAAGTGGGAAGTCAAGAATGATGGACACTCAGGTGGGTCTCTGTGTGGGCTGGATGGGCAGTTAGGCCTAACTGCCTATGACTGGCTCAGGCCTGGAGGTGGGAGGAGCCACGGAGCTTCTAGAGAGGAGGCTACAGCAGCTTGGTGTGTTTTCAGTCATTTCATCAGAATGCAGTGGGGGGGTGGGGGTGAGCAAGGGAGGGAACGTTTCCCGGAAGGAGGGACCGACCTTTGCGAGAGCACAGAGGCGTGAAACTACTTGGGTGTTTTGAGTGGGGAACTGTGAGTAGGAGCAGCTGTGTGTGGGAAGAGGCCATAGAGGGAAGCCAGGAGGAGATGACCCATGCCCAGAACGGTTCACCAGGGCTGAGGAGTTTGGACGTTATCCTGGGGACGCCAGGTCACCACAGAGGGAGTCAAAACAGAGGCAGGCCCGGGACAGGAGTACATTTTGGGATGGGTGTAGGAGAGAGCAAGGAGAGCAGGGAGATGGTGTGGCAGCCAATAAGAGTGCAGGCTGCGTCCCCCACCCAACCTCTCGGGTCCTAGTGAAGGTGGGAGCTGGGGTGGGCACTGGGAGGCCAGTGTGAGGACTTCGCCCACTGTGGTGTTCTTCAGTGAAAATGATGCTGGGGAATGGAAGCTTCATTACTGGAGGAGACCTGCCCACACAATACCAGGCTGTACAGTTGCACCTGCACTGGTCACAGGATTTGAACAAAGGCTCAGAACACAGCATCGATGGGAAACACTTTGCCATGGAGGTGAGGCGCCTTTGAGCTGGTGCCTGGGCTGGGTTCTGGGTGTGGACCCGCCTTGGGCAGGATGGGTGGTCCAGCTCCCCGTAAGTAATCCATCCACACCCCCCTAGATGCACATCGTACATGAGAAGGGGACATCAAGCAACACAGTTGAGGACTCCAAGGACAAGAATGCAGTGCTGGCATTCATGATTGAGGTGGGACTCCCATCCCCTCAATTCTGGAGGCTGACTGTCCTCCAGAAAGAGCGGCTTGTCCCCAGCAGCTCCCCAGGACCTCTCTTTAGCTCCTGTCCCTCCCATTCCAGGTGGGAGACAAGGTAAACGAGGCCTTCCAGCCCCTGGTGGAGGCGCTGTCCCGTATCTCCAAACCCGGTGAGTCAGGACTGGGGAGAAGATGGCTTCTTCCCACAATGGAAGAGACAGAGGTGCTGGGGTAGCACCTTTCAAGAGTGCCCTATGTAAGGGACTTTGTCCCCCACCCCAGGTACAAACACCACAATGAATGAGATCTGCCTGGAGGACATGCTTCCTAAGAAGGAGAAGCTGGTTCACTACTTCCGTTACCTGGGCTCGCTGACCACACCCACCTGTGCTGAGACAGTAGTCTGGACTGTGTTCGAAGAGCCCATTAAGCTCCACAAGGGCCAGGTACTCAGGCCTAGGGCAAGGTGCATTCTCCCCTTGGAGTCTAGCTCCTTCAGGCCCTCGCTGCTTGCCCCACAGGTCTCTGGGGTAGGGACATGAGAATCATTGCATCGGTCCTTGGGTTTCCGCTGGCGGAGACAGGCTGGAGAGAAAGCTGTTCGCCGCTTTCCTGAATAGGGGGCCCTGTGGGAAGTCATGGAAAGGGTGCCCAGAATAGGCTTCCAGAAAAGTGGGAGAGTTGACTGGTAAGTGTGGAGAATCACTTCCTTAGTGCTATCGGGAAACCATCCAACAAACAGCCCTTGAGGCCACAATTAGTCTCTGGAAAGACAACAGGAAGCCCAAAGGACCAAAATCCCTTGGGTTTGTAGTAGTGATTCTCAAAGTGTGACGTCAACATCTTCACCAGTGAGAACTTTCTAGAAATGTCTATTCTTAGGCTCACTCCTCTTCTATTGAATCAGACACTCTAGGGCTGGGGTCCCCTTGACGTTCACCTTCAAGAGCCACTGTACCACAGCAACAGTGACGCTAACAGGTCTGAGAAGGGACCGGTAAAGGAAAGGGAAGACAACGGAACTCAGCTCCCCACAAACGCCACATTCTATACTCATGGTAGTCATTCTGAGCCCCCCCTCTTCCTTTCTGACGTGGCTCCAAGAGGTGACACCTCTGGTCTGAGGTCACACAAGGAGCATGGCTCCATCTGCTGAGCCCAGTCTCTTTCACAGTTCCTGGAATTCTCCAAGCAGCTGTTTTATAACGAAGAACAGAAGCTGAATATGAAGGACAACGTGAGGCCCTTGCAGCAGCTAGGAGACCGCCAGGTGTTCAGGTCCCACGCCCCAGGACAGCTGCTGGCTTTGCCCCTGCCTTCCCTGTTGGTCCCTACACTCACCTGCCTGGTGGCCGGCTTCCTCCAATGATGGACCGCTTCTGGATATGTGACCTCTGACCTCAGCCTTTAGAGGATATGGCTTCATTTTCTTAGACTTTGCAGGTGGGATTTTGGGGATTATTAAAGTATGGGTAGCTGGCCGTGGAGGCACACACCTTTAACCCCAGCACTGGTGGGGCAGAGACATGTGGAACTCTGAGACTGAACCCAACCTGTTCTCCACAGGGAATTCTAGGCCACCCAGGGTTGGTTACAAAGGGAGACCCTGACCTTCACGCCCTACCCACAACTGAACAAAATAAAATATGCATATATTTTTGGAGAAACCCATTGTAAGTCTTTTTTAAAAACCTCTGAAAATCACCTTGTTCCCTTCGCCCCAGTCCTGACAGGGCAGGGACCTTAAGACCCTGGAGATTTTTCCCAAGTAGGTATGACCCTGCCTGAGTATGTGAATTGCCCCATCAATACTCATTCCCTCACATCTCAACCTCAGAAAGGCGTTGAAAGGACCTTGGAGCAGCAACACGGAAAAACGTCAGAGGACTTCTTGGGTTTTACAGCGGTAGAACCTGAAGCCTAAGGACAGGCTAGATGAAGACTACAAATCTGAGCTAGAGTGGAGGTGCCTTGAGGTGCTGGGTATCCACCCCTCAGGGGGAGCCTGGAAATGCTTGTGGTGGTGAACAGGGATTCACTCATTTGCCCTAGAGCTTGGCAGATAACTAGGAGGGGATGGGACAAAACAGGGAGATAGCTGGGGTTCTCAGTCCAGGACATGGACAAAAGACTCACATTGTTCAAGAGGTCAGAAGGCAGCAACAGAGACTAGGAAGGGCAGCTGCAGTTTCGTGGATGGTCAGGGCCAGGGGCATCTGCAAGGGAAGGAGGCCACCTGGGCTCAATAATGCTCAGGCAGGGAGTGGGGCAGGCTGCCCATCAGGAAGCAGGGGGGGAGGAAAAACAGAGCAGCAGTCAGAGGCATAGCGATAGACAGACTGGTTATTCTAGATCCTGGACCACCAGTGGGTTAGCGCCCAGGGCCAGCCAGGATGTAGCTCTTCTGTGGCGCAGGGATGCAGAGGCAAAGACAAGGTGGAACCAATTCCCAGGTTCCCAGGCTCGTGTCCAGGTCAGGATCTGCTCGTGGGTCAGCAATAGGTGTGACAGGAAAAGGGTCAGGTGTCCTCCCGTCATACCTCTCTTGTGGATTTTTCCCAAGGAGGGACAGCAGGGAAGGTGAGTGTCTGGAGAGACAGAAGAAAGATGGTAGGCTCCATCCATGGCAATGTTGGGGTTTTTAGCTATGAGAAGTGAGGATGAGGTCGTAGGAGGTCAATAGGAGAACTGGAGCCAGGCCAGAGCCAGGCTGCTCTGCCTGGGGCTGAGGAGAGGTGTGTGTCCCCATTGGAAGGTGCAAACCCCTGGGACACATGAGGTTTTTGTCCTGTTGCTGATAACCTGAAGAAGGTGTCTGGTTGGAGGGGGCAATGGTCCCAGCACCCCCACTCAGCTAAGCCTGGGGTAGGATGAATAGCCACATACCCCCCACAAACTAACCTTTTCACTCTCTTTTCTATTTGTGGCCGATAATAAGTACCTTCCTCCTGCTTCACCAATGACCACACAGCTGGAATGGTATTGTGTAGTCATGGCAACAGCAGGCAGCCTGTGTCAGCAGGGGGTGTGTGGACCAAGCATTCTCCTTTAGTTCCCAGAAAGCCTGCACAGCAGGCATCTCAGCTGCCTCCTCTCCAGGCTCTGGACTGAGGTCAGAACAGCCATTCCTGCACTGGACAACCAACCCCCTCCTCCACCCCTTTTCTCTTCCTCACACCCCTCCTTCCATCTCCCCCCCCCACTCCCCTGTCCTCCATGTGGCCTTCAGCGAATAAAGCAGCAGCAGAACCAGAAAGTTCTAGCTCTCTGCAAGTGACGAGAGGAGGTCTGACTTTTCCGCTCCAGTTGGAAGGCACAGGACCTGCTCCTGTCTAGCTGACTCCATAATAAGCCTAGCGGAATTAATGTTGAGGGCAGTGCTCATCCAGGCCGCAGACCATCTCTGCACGTTCTGGCGTCGCTCCTGGCGAAGCCGCTCAGTGGCTGGCCACCACGAGTGGGCAGCTTGCTTCCCTGGCTTTAGCCCCACACAAGGAGGTTGAGGGGCATTTCTTCCTGTCAGTGTGTGTCACTGAAGAACATCCTCTTCTGAGTGAACTCACTGACTCTGTTGACCTCCACCTGGAGAAGGTGGCCTAAGTAGCTTCTTCCCAGCCTGCTTGGCTCCTGAGGCAGTTCTGTCCAAGGGCACCATGGGGCCTGCCAGTGGCTCCTTATTTCCGTGGGAGGGAGGCCTGCTCTGACTGCATCCCCAGCCTTCCTTCCTTTCTCATTCTTCCGCTTAGGTGTTGGCACTGGATGCACAACTCATAGACATTTGTACATGTGTGCTTCCCAGCAGATGCCAGCCTGGGGAAAGCACAAAGGCCGCAGCCAGATTTCTCTGAGCTCCACTGCCCCTTTCCTGGAAGGTTCCCAGCACAGACTATGAAGAATGTTTATTGAATCCCTACTATGTGCTGACTGTGGGACTCTACTGTTTTCTGCAGTACAGTGGGAAGAAACCTGCCAGACCCTAGGGTTACAGCCTGGGGTCACAGCGTGGGGTCAAACCCTGGGGTCACAGCGTGGGGTCAGACCCTGGGCTCACAGCCTAGGGTCAGACTCTGGGGTCACAGCCTAGGGTCACTCTGTGCTTCCTGAAGCTTCCATAGTCAACTTTCTTGATCAGAGCCATCCAGGAAGACAGGCCACTCAGAGGGACAGGGTGGGGTCTGCTGTACCCTTTCCCACCCTATTTCCAGTGGCTGCTTCTATTCCCAAGGGGCCACCTCTCCTTCCCTGTGTTTAGGTCTGGCATCCCGGTAGGAGCCAGGGGCTAAAAATACTCTCCCATGTGTTTAGATGATTTCTGGAGAATAAACTTCCCCATCTTGGCTCTCACTTTGCACACTTGCTGGCCTTGCTTCCTGTGGCTCTGATCTGACCGTGTGGGAGGGGAGAGGAAGGTAGGAGTGGAGGGAGGGTCATCAGGGGTGGAAGAGCTCCCTGTGAGTGTGGACTGGGGAGGCTGCTTGGTCACCTGGATGGAGACCATCACTGTGAACAGTTCTCCATGTGAGGCAACCCGTAGGTGCCAAACTTACATGTGCACTTGTTGGGAAGAGGCAAAGAAGTTCATGGCCCAGCTGGCAGGGTGCCAGGCTTCCTTTGCAGCCTTGAGTTATCCATTCTCAGATGGGTCTGAGCTTGGCCCTCTTGTCTAAGTGACCTTACTGTAGGGGCTTCTGCTGCAGACCCTGGGAGGAAGGCCACGCCTATCTCTGTGGGTGGAGCATGGGCCCCTAGACCTTCTGCCCCACACACGTCTCAGCTGCTATGTTTGTTTATCAGAGTAGGGACAAAGACTTGACCTCCTGTGATGAAGGAGAGGCTGAGGTGGTGCCTAGTCAGGCCCTGGGAGGGGCTTCCTCTGGAAGGGAGCTGAAGGACAGATAAGTCCCAAGCTGGTTCCTTCCCATGGTGCTGTCTTTGCAGGCTCTTTGGGGACCCAGCACACAGGAAGGGTTGTTGAGTATATATCGGAACAGTCTACTTTCAACAAGATTTAATCTCCCAACAAACACTACTATATCTTTCAGGCTAGAGACCAGACCGAGGAACCAGGCAGAAGGAGCCCCATCCAGGCCATTCCTTTACCCTTCCCAGTCATAGGCCAGATACAGTGAAGACAGTATGGGAACAGGCTGGGAGCAGATCATAGACCCCTAGGCCCAGAGACACACAGACCCAGGGTAGAATCCTTTTCTACTGAAAACTAACCAGGTGCTTTGGTAATTTAAGTCACCAGAACTTTGGTTTCCTTGTCTATAAAATGGGGATGACGGGAACTGTGGAGACTGTTCTGACAGCATTTACCTTAGAGTTTGCTGCAAAGATAAAGCATAACACCTGAGCAAGAGAATCTGTTCAGTACTGGCAATTGTTACCGTTCTTTTTAGAGAGAGTGCTGAAGGACAGGCAGCCTCACAGCCCGGACGTCTGGGGAGCTGGGCTTCTGGGGAGCCACAGGAAGCAGCAGGTGATTGCTTGCTGTGTGGTGCTCCTCTCCCTTCATGGAAGACACATCAAAGGCCTTGTGAAGCCACTCTCCACTGAAGACAGGGACACCCAGTGTCTACTGAGGCCAGTTCACCCTGTGCCTCAGGGAATAGGAGGGGCCCCAGGGAGGCCTCACTTTGTTGGGTGTCAAGGATGGCGTCTGGCTGAGCCTACCTACATCTCTGACAGGAAAGTGTTCGCTACCAGGGGCCCCACCTGCTTTCTCACTGTGGGATTGGCCAGACTGGGGCCCCCGCTGATGTCTTCCTTTCTTGAGGAGGCGCAGGGACCCTCTGGACGGCCTCCTCTCCACCCTGGCGTCGTCTCACACTCAGTCTGCCTCTCAGACTGGCAGCCCAAGGCCTGGGCCCATCTACGGAAACAAAGGAAGCCCAATTGCCTTTGAATTTCAGAGAAACAACTAAAAATTGTTTCAGTGTGTCCCTCACAGTGCAAAGGAAATGCTTAAACCAAAACATTGTTTCTTGTTTATCTGGAATTTTTTTTTTTTTTTGGTTTTTTTTGAGACAGGGTTTCTCTGTGGCTTTGGAGACTGTCCTGGAACTAGCTCTTGTAGACCAGGCTGGCCTCGAACTCACAGAGATCCTCCTGCCTCTGCCTCCCGAGTGCTGGGATTAAAGGCGTGCGCCACCACCGCTCGGTGTTTATCTGGAATTTAACTTTAACTAGGAACCTGGTGGTTTTTTTTTCTGTATGTGTATGTATGTTTTCTGTATGTGTATGTATGTTCTATATGTATCTGCATGAGAGTTTGCCGTCTGCATATGGATGACCTTGGAGGCCAGAAGAGAGAGTTGAATCTCCCAGAACTGGAATTAGCAGGGGCCGTGAGCTGCCTGGTGTGGGTGTTGGAACCATGCCCTGGTTCTTTGGAAGAGCGAGCAGTAAAGTACTCTCCAGAAGCCCCTTCCTGGTGCCTGGATAGCATCCTTCCGGTACTCCAGGTTGTAGTATGAACACACAACTAAGTGTCTGTTTGGTTTGTAAATGAACTCTTGGCATCAAGCCTCTCCTCACCCTACTCAGGAGGGCAGCTAGGTGCTCCCTGGAAATTCTACTACACAGGAGGGCAACTGTGATCATTTTTATTAATCAGTTTTTAGTCAATTTTTATTTATAATTTTATTAGTCATTTTTTTAGTCATTTTTGTAATTTAGACTGGTGATCCAACCTCCATTTCTTTCTTTTCCTTTTTTTTTTGATTTTTTAAAAAATTTATTTAAAAAGTATATTTTCTCATTTTACATACCAAATCCACTTCCCACTTCCTTCCCTCCTCCTGCTCTCTCCACCTTCCCCCTACCCCCATCTCACCCCCTATCCACTTCTCAAAGAGGGTTAGGCTTCCCATGGGGAGTCAACAAAGTCTAGCACATTCCTTCCCACTATATCTAGGCTGAGCAAGGTATCCCTTCAGAGAGAATGGGTTCCAAAAAGCCAGAAGCAGCAGTAGGGATAAATCCTGGTCTTGCTGCCAGCGCTGCACCCCCCCCCCCAGCAGTCTGCCCCAGCCATACAATGTCACTCACATTCAGAGGGCCTAGTTTGGTCCTATGCCGGTTCCCTTGCTGTCAGGCCCGGAGTTGGAAGGCTTCCATTAGCTCAGGTCAGCTGGTACAGTGCCTGCCCCCATTTCTTCCTACCCCAAGAAAGCTAAGATATAGAGAAGAGGGCTGGGGGGGGGGTCCTGGGGCACCCGCTGAGACTCCTCCCAGTGCTTCCTGTCCCCTCTTCCGCTGGCCATGCCTTCAGGGGAGAGTGAGGGCAGCAAGGCCCAAGGGTTCTCCCTCCAGAGATCTGTGGGGAGGGCAGCGGACTGGAGCACATCTACCTGCCTGTGGGTTTCCTTCTGCAGTGAGGCCAGAACCTGGGGAATCTCTCTCTTATCCTTTGGTCTTGACCTAACTTCAGGCTGACTGAGCTGGAGGCTGCAAGGCTGCCTTCTGGTTGCTCAGAACCCGTCATCACTGCCACCCCCTGTGTACTAGAACTTCTAGGTAGCACCAAGCTCCCCTCCTGGGAAGGGCAGGGAGGGACTTGATACCAAGGGTCATTTACAAACCAAAGGGATAGGAAGGACGCCCTCTAGGCACCAGGAGGGGGCTGAGCACCTCTAGTCCAAATTCAAAGTTCTCCTTCCAACTCCTTTCACTTGTAATCTTGGCCAAGTTTACTGCCTCTAGCTATCACTATTAATACAGCCACTATCTTATGCTGGGCCCTTTAAAGCTGTTATCTGACTGATGGTGACAGCAACCTTTAGAGCAGAAACTTCTGGAACAGCCTTTTCCCAGTGGCAGCTAACACCCTATGCTTGCTTACTGTTTGTGTGGTAGGCACTGTGACACTCCCAGTTGCTGTGAAAGGCTTCAGGGTGGGTGCAGATCACTGGGGCTATCTGATGGATGCGTGGCTTGATTCAGGATGATTCCAAAGGTTCATTGCAGTCCTGGAGCTCCCCATGGGGCAGTCAAGGTCACTGTGTGTCAATGCCACTGTCCTTCCTAGTTCACTTCCTTCCCTTCCCTTTCACAGCTGTGAGTCCAAGTGCACTCCTTAATAAATGCCCCAGCAGCTATGGCCCAGCCGTCCCAGAACAACACAAAACACAAGTCAGATTCTAAACATACTGTGGCCCGGAAGAAAGTTGGGGGGACAGTAACAACAGCTAGTAAGTGCTCCAGTAAAAGTTGCTTATTCCTCAACCTAAGCAATGGGAGCTGAGCACTTGTTTGCCTCATGTTCAGTGAAGGCAATAAGATGCATAGAACACACAGCAAACAAATAGCAGAGGAAGGTCTGTGCTCCAAGTGTGCTTTCTAGAATACTAGGTCTGTCAGTTTTCTCTGCGTCACCTTGACCACAATACGGGACAGAAACAACTTCCAGGAGAAAGATTTGGCTTGCAGTTTTAGTCCAGCATAGCTTCAGAGATGTGGCTAAGAGGTTCTGTCCGCAGCTGCTTCTCTGTGCGGTCCAGGACCAGGGGTGGGCTCCTTCAAAGGCTGGGATCCCAGGGGCCAGCTTCCACCAGCCGGGCCCCACCCCTGAAAGGTTCCCAGAGTCCTGAACACTGCGGCAAGCTGGGGACTGATCACTCACAAAGTGAGCCTGTGGGAGATGCTGCAGACCTGAGCTATGGCATATGTTTCCCTACTGTTCAGAGGAAACAGGCTCTTGGAGAAGCAGAGGATGCCCCCTTAGCTGGATCAGCACAGATCCGCAAAGCCCACAGTCTCTGCTGCTCCTGAAAGTCCCTCCTGGGAGGCCTCCTTTCGAGAGACGCTGGAATGTAGGAACCACCAGGCCAGGACACACATCTGTGTGTTGTTCCACTACCCCTACCTGAGATGAACGCTCTACCCTGTCCCCACCCATGCTGTGATTCTAATAGTGGGGGCTGCACACCAGCCCCCACCCAGCATAAGCTCCACTTCCTGATGCTTTCTGTTCTCGGCTCCTCCCTGCCCGAGGACCGCGCTCAGCTCAACCAATGTCGTTGCCCAGGCCACCACTAGCAACAGACAGAGCAGGGCAGGCACGGCAGAGGTTTGCAGGCCGGATGAACAAGACGGGAAATGATAGCAGGGAATGGGATTACCGGTCGTCTTTCCTGGACTGGGACCAAATATTTACCTTGCTCATTATAAAGCCTGGGATAAGCCTGGCTTTCTCAACTCTATTTATTCCGCCTTGCCTTCAGTGGCAAGCACAATCGGCCTGGTCGTGCTGCCGTTTGAACACCTGCTTCCACATGTGGGGCCCGGGCAATGGAGGTGTTTGCTCTCCAGTGCCTCCCCTCTGTGTGTCCTCAGGGAATCTGCTGAGTGATCCTTGTGCCCCAGGAGGCTTTGCTACTGTGTTCTGCATTTCTTGTCTGGCTATAGGTCGAACTGGAGTTTCAGTGTAGTCTAAGCTGACCATCCTCATTTGGCATGAATTAAGTTATGTGAGGACTAGCATGGGATAGGATGGACTTGCCTGAGGTTGCTTCCGACCTCCTGGGACACTCTCACGAAAGTGTAGGTTTGGATGTGACAAGTGGAGTCTGTGTCATACTTCAGAAATGCAGAAGAGAGGCGTGGAGTTGTGTTGTCTCTTGGATTCATCTTGGAGATCTAAGGCAAATGGAAATAGCATGGGGTGCTGGGGTTTGGATAGTGTGTTCTGTAAGGGTTCCTGTGTGGAAATTTAATCCCCACTGTGGGGCAGTAAGAGAGCAGGAACCTGCTGGGCTTGGTGGTACAGGCCTTTAATCCCAGCACTCAGGAGGCAGAGATAAGTAGATCTCTGAGTCTCAAAGCCCACCTCCACAGTGACATGCTTCCTCAAACAAGGTCACACCTAGTCCAACAAGGCCCCACCTCCTAATAGTGCTGCTCCCTTTGGGAATCATTTTCTTTTCTTTTCTTTCTTTTTTTTCTTTCTTTTTTTTTTTTTTTTTGGTTTTTTGAGACAGGGTTTCTCTATAGGTTTGGAGCCTGTCCTGGAACTAGCTCTTGTAGACCAGGCTGGTCTTGAACTCACAGAGATCCGTCTGCCTCTGCCTCCCGAGTGCTGGGATTAAAGACGTATGCCACCACCGTCCGGCGGAGGGAACAATTTTCTTTCAAACCACCACATTCTACTCCCTGGACCCTAAAGGCTTGTAGCCACATCATAATGCAAAAACGCATTCAGTCCAACTTCAAAAGTCCCATAGTCTGTAACAGTCTCAAACTTACTTAAAAGTAAAGTTGAAAGTCTCTTCTGAGATTCATGCAATCTCTTAACTGTAATCCCCTACAAAATCAAAATCAAAAAGAAGGTCAGATACTTCCAACATATCATGGCACAGGATTATGCATTATCATTCCAAAACCTAGGAAAGGGAGCATAGTGAGGAGATGCTGGACCAAAGCAAGACCGAAAATCAGAGGGGCAAACTCCAGACTTCACATCTCTGTGTCCGATGTCAAAATTGCTCTTCAGATCTCTAACTACTTTCAGCTTTGTTGACTGCAACACACTTCTCTCTTGGGCTGGTTCTGCTCCCTGTTAGCAGCTCTCCTAGGCAGGTAACCCATGGCTCTGGCAACTCCAACATCTTGGGGTCTTGGTGTGGGACAATTCTGTATTCTGTCAATTATGTTTTAAGTAAACTCTGATTGGCCAGTAGCCAGGCAGGAAGTATAGGCGGGACAACCAGACAGGAAGTAGAGGTGGGTCAATGAGAACAGGAGAATTCTGGGAAGGAGGAAGCCCATTCCTCCCCAGTCCTGCTCAGACATGGAAGAAGGAAGATGTGACCTGCCCCACCAAAAAAGGTACTGAGCCATGTGGCTAACATAGATAAGAATAATGGGTTAATATAAGTTATGAGAGCTAATACGAAGCCTGAGCTAATGGGCCAATCAGTTTATAACCTAATGTAGACTCTCTGTGTGATTTTCTCTGGGACCAAATGGCTGTGGGAACTGAGCAGGACAGAAACCCCAACAAGCAGGCCCTCATGTTACAGGGTCTCCAAGACAATCCAGGTTTCACCTTTATGCAGTGGCCTCTTTAGGCGTCCATTCATGGACACCCCTGATACACACCTGGCCTCAGCGGCTTTCCTTAGTCATGGAGGCAAATTCCATAGCCCTTTCTTCTACCCTTAACTCTAAAGCCAGAACCACGTGGCCAAAGCTGCCAAGTTCTGCTGCTTGCTGGGAATGGGACTTGATTCCCTTATTTAATTATATCTTCACCAACTTTCTGTTTTCGATGGCTACCTTCACTGCCTAAACTTGGCTATCCCTGAACTTGCTCTGTAGACCAGGCTGGCCTCAAACTCAGAGAGCCACCAGCCTCTGCCATCAGAGTGCTGGGATTAAAGGATGGCACCACCATACCTGGCTCTGAGATTTCCTTTAATTCCTTTTCACAAATTGGAAAATTAGCTGGGTGCCCTGATGTCACCACTCCCTTTACTCCATTTCTTAATCTTTTTAACTCTTTGAACACAGGATTTAGCTCTATTCCACTTCCTGGTACCGCTTTTCTCCTCAGCTCACTCCTTTTCATTATAAATCTTTATAAGCATGAACAATAGTAAGCACACAACAGAGTCCATACTAGGCTGCTTTGAGATTTCCTTTGCCAATGGAATTAATCCAAATCTCTTCACTTTAGTCCTAGGCAGACTCTTCAGACAAGGACAAAAAGCAACTACCTTCTTCACCAAAATATCATAAGAATGACCTCTAAGAAACATACTAAATTTTTTCTCCTCTGAAACCTCTTGAGCCAAGCCCACAATTCAAGTCATTCTTAGCACCATTGTCTTCCATGCTCCCATGAGTATGGCTCATTAAGTAGTGCTTAGAGCATTCCACTGCTTTCCTAACCCAAAGTACCAAAGTCCAAATTACTCCAAATAAAAGCATGGTCAGGCCTATCACAATACCCCACTCCTAATACCAGTTTATGTCTTAGTTAGTTTCTATTACTGTGAAGAGACGCCATGAACACAGCAACTCTTTTAAAGGAAAACATCTGACTGAGTGGCTTATAGTTCAGAGGTTCAGTTCACTATCATCATGGCGGGACATGGTGGCCTGCAGGCAGACATGGTGCTGGAGAGATAGTTGAGTTCTACATCTTGTATAGGCAACAACAAGTGAGCTGTCTCATTGAGCGTGGCTTGAGCATATATGAGACCTCAAAGCCCCCCACAGTGACACACTTTCTCCAACAAGATTACACGCTCCAACTAGGTCACATCCCTAATAATGCCGCTCCCTGTCTTGAAAGACCAAAAAGAGAGAATGAGAGAGAGCACAGGAACTTAGTCTGATTCTGTGTTTAGAAGTGGGGCTTTTGGGGTTGCGGAGGTATAGGGTTCTGAGCTAGCTTGACAACCTGAGTTGTCTCTCTGCAACGTAGGTAAAAGGCTAGATGCACTGGCATGCATTTCTAGCCCCAGTGCTCCTGTGTGAGATTAGAAGAGAGACAGAATGGTGTTCTACAAAGCAGCAGACACTCCCAGAGAACCCTGCCTCAACAGACAGAAGTGAGAACTGCCCTTGAAAGCTGTCCCCTGCCTTCTACACTTGTGTCGTGGTATGTATGCTTCCCTCACCTGCGAAATAATTAAATAAGAAATAAGACTTTGGGGGACTGGAAAGGTAGTTCGGTTAGTAAAGGGATCACCATGCATGAGGACCTGAGCTCAATCCCCAGAACCCAAAGAAAACATTCCAGCCATGGTGATGTGTTTTTGTAATGCTAGTGCTGGGAGGCAGAGACAGGAGAATCCCTGGGGACTCACTGGCCAGACACTCTAGCCTAATTGGTGAACTCCAGGCCAATGAGAGACCCTGTATGTTAAGAATGACACCTGAGGTTGTCCTTTGGTTTCCAAATGTACACATATTTAGGTGTAGCCACATGTGTCCTTCCAAAACACACAACACATATTAAAACAACACAAAGCCGGGCAGTGGCACACACCTTTAATCCCAGCACTCCAGAGGTAGAGGCAGGAGGATCTCTGTGAGTTCAAAGTCAGCCTGGTCTACAAAGGGAGTTCTAGGACAGCCAGGGCTGTTACAGGGTGTTATCCTGTCTCAAAAAACCAAAAGAAAAAAAAATGGGGCTTTTGGAAGGTGATTAGAATTAGATAAGTTCGTTAGGGTGAAACCTCCCCATGACTAAATACCGAGAGGTTTATAAGATAGAAAAGGGAAACTAAAGGCTGGGCAGTGGCAGTGCACACCTTTAATCCCAGCACTCGGGAGGCAGAGGCAGCAGCTGGATCTCTGTGAGTTCAAGGCCAGCCTAGTCTACAAGAGCTAGTTCTAGGACAGGCACCAAAAAACTACAGAGAAACCTTGTCTTGAAAAAACCAACCCCCCCAAAGGGAAATTAAGACCAGAACACACCACACACACACACACACACACACACACACACACACACACACACACACACACGTGCATGTACACTTTAAAGTTCTTCCATCACCAGGTACATCCTTTAACCTTGTCTCTCCAGAACCACTAGCTTAAACTTCTTTTTAAAGTAGTTTGACTCAAGCACTTCACTACCGTAGGAAGAATGAGATATTCATAACAGTGATTTCACTAAGACAGTACCATGTGGAGACAGCAGCTTTGCTTTGTGAACACTGAAGTGGAGCAGGAGGTTCCATGTCTCTGAGCTGTTGGGTGGGGAGCATCCTTTAGATCAAGTCGTCTTGTGCAGTGGATGCCACATGGCAGCTGATAGAATTACTTTTAGAGTCTGTTTGCAGGGCTGAACAGTTGCTTTGGTGGTTAAGAATCCTTCTTGTGCTTGCCAAGGACCCAAGTTTGATTCCAAGCACCCATGTGGAGGCTCACCACTTCCTTGGGCACCAGACACATATGGGGTGCAAGGTATACATGCAGGCAAAACACTCATACACATAAAATAATAAAAGTAACTATTTCAAAAAAAGAGCGTGTTTGAAATACTCTCAGGGGCTGCCTTCATGATTAGAGGGGTGTTTGAGGGATATTTGAACACAGTGTGAAGATGTCTCTCTCTTCCCTTGCCTGCCGAAGGCACCTTCCGATGGGTTTAATAAAGAGCTGAATGGCCAACAGCTAGGCAGGAGAGGAGAGGAGGTCCTTTCAGGCAGAGGTAGGGACTTTGGGAAGAAACAGAGGCACAGGGGATTTGTCAGTGAGACACGGAGAAAGTCAGACAGACATACAGTACTGAGTAATAAGAGCAGCTCCGCCGGCGCAAGAAACCTGATTAGGTAGAACCAAACCAAATCAAAATGCCCATCGTTTTATTAAGAATGACGCTCTCGGTTGGCCGAGCGCATGGCTGGGAGACAGGACAGCAGGAAGCCCACGCAGACCCAAAAACCACGTGTTTCTCTTCTAGGAGGCCACTTAAATACCCTGTGGGAGTGGTCCTGACAACCTCCCAGGGAGGGGTCAGGATCTGGCATGCTGGGATTTAGAGTCCAGACCAATACAACTCCCAGGCCAGGGGCTCGGACTACGCTCCCAATTTAACATTGCAGACTCTTTGGATATAGGGATGACAGGAAATTGAAGTAATAATAATGACAAACATTTAGGCTCTCTTTGGAAAAAGGGCGTAGACTCAAGTCTGGCTACTTCCTGTGGGCAGGGGGCGACGTGGGGAGGGGAGAGCTGGCTGTTGGTGGATCCACATGAGTGGGTGGTGTGGCTGGAAAGGCATCCTGCCCGCTGTCATTCTGGAGACGCCGGGCATTTGTGGTTTTTTTTTTGTTGTTGTTGTTGTTTTTTTCCCCCCATGATATTTATTGAGCTCTACATTTTTCTCTGCTCCCCTCCCTGCAACTCCCCTCCCTCCCTCAACCCTCCCCCAAGGTGCCCATTCTCCCAATTTATTCAGGAGATCTTGTCTTTTTATACTTTCTACTTCCCACGTAGATTAGATCTATGTAGGTCTCTCTTAGTGTCCGTATTGTTGTCGAAATTCTCTGGGATTGTGGTTTGTAAGATGGTTTTCTTTGCCTTATGTTTAAAAACCACCTATGAGTGAGTACATGTGATAATTGTCTTTCTGTGTCTGGGTTACCTCAATCAAAATAATGCTTTCTAGTTCCATCCATTTTCCTGCAAAATTTAGGCTGTCATTATTTTTTTCTGCTGTGTAGTACTCCATTGTGTAAATATACCACATTTTTTTTATCCATTCTTCGATCGAGGGGCATTTAGGTTGTTTCCAGTTTCTGGCTATGACAAACAAAGCTGCTATGAACATAGCTGAGCACATGTCCTTGTGGCAAGATTGAGTATCTTTTGGATATATACCCAAAAGTGGTATTACTGGGTCTTGAGGAAGGTTGTTTCCTAATTTTCTGAGAAATTGCCACACTGACATCCAGAGGGGTTGTACCAGCTTGCATTCCCACCAGCAATGCAGAAGTGTTCCCTTTTCCCCACAACCTCTCCAGCATAAGTTGTCATCAGTGTTTTTTATCTTGGCCATTCTTATAGGTGTAAGATGGAATCTCAGAGTTGTTTTGATTTGCATTTCTTTGATGACTAAGGATGTTGAACATTTTCTTAAGTGTCTTTCAGCCATTTTAGATTCCTCTGTTGAGAGTTCTCTTTTTAGGTATGTGCTCCATTTTTTTTTATTGGATTATGTGTTCTTTTGGTGTCCAATTTCTTGAGTTCCTTGTTTATTTTGGAGATCAGACCTCTGTCTGATGTGGGGTTAGTGAAGATCTTTTCCCATTCTGTAGGCTGGCATTTTATCTTGTTGACCATGTCCTTTGCTTTACAGACGCTTTTCAGTTTCAGGAGGTCCCATTTATTCATTGTTTCTCTCAGTGTCTGTGCTGCTGGGGTTCTATTTAGGAAGTGGTTCCCTGTGCCAATGTGTTCAAGTGTACTTCCCACTTTCTCTTCTATAAAGTTCAGTGTGGCTGGCTTTATGTTGAGGTCTTTGATCCATTTGGACTTGAGTTTTGTACATGGTGATAGATAGGGGTCTACTTTCATTTGTCTACATGTTGATATCCAGTTATGACAGCACCACTTGTTGAATAAGCTTTCTTTTTTCCATTTGTTATTTTTTGCTTCTTTATCAAATATTAGGTGTTCGAAGATGTGTGGATTGATATCCGGGTCTTCTATTCCGTTCCACTGGTCCTCCTGTCTGTTCTTATGCCAGTACCAGGCTGTTTTCAGTACTGTAGCTCTGTAGTATAGTTTGAAGTCGGATTGTGATGCCTCCAGATGTTCTTTTGTTGCCCAGGATTGTTTTGGCTATCCTGGGTTTTTTGCTTTTCCAAATGAAGTTGAGTACCATTCTTTCAAGGTCTTTGAAGAATTTTGTTAGGATTTTGATGGGCATTGCGTTGAATCTGTAGATTGCTTTCGGTAGTATTGCCATTTTTACTATATTAATTCTGCCTACCCAAGAGCATGGGAGGTCTTTCCATTTTCTGGTGTCTTCTTCAATTTCTTTCTTCAGAGATTTATAGTTCTTGTCATACAAGTCTTCCACTAGTTTGGTTAGAGTTAATCTGAGGTATTTTATGCCATTTGTGGCTATTGTGAAGGGTGTTGATTCTCTGATTTCTTCCTCAGTCCTTTTATCATCTGTGTACAGGAGGGCTGCTGATTTTTTTGAGTTAATCTTGTATCCTGATACATTGCTGAAAGTGTTTATGAGTTGTAGAAGTTCCTTGGTAGAATTTTTGGGATCACTTATGTAAACTATCATATCATCAGCAAACAGTGAGAGTTTGACTTCTTCTTTTCCAATTTGTATCCCCTTGATCTCTCTTTGGTGTCTTATTGCTCTAGCTAGGACCTCAAGAACTATATTGAATAGGTATGGAGAGAGT